>JAFFST010048611.1:20573-33867 GCA_022414735.1 Noturus placidus
ATTATTGTTATTGAATGGGGGGAAAAACTACAGAAGCGAATATAAGCTTATTTGTTTTAATTAATACATTATGTACAGCCATTTCTTTTTTTAATGCAGGATCTCCTTTTTTTTACATCTTTACAATGCTCTTATTTCTTAAGCAAAAGAAAAAAAAATTGTACAGCAGTTGGAGAAAAAAAAATTAACACATCAAAAACAAAGAACATTTAAAGGAACTGAGGCGTCTTTATAATGACAGACCCTGAAGGATCCAGGTGATCACTGCGGCCACACAGAGGTTTTTTTTTTAGCAAGGCCTTTGCCTGTCATACCCTAAAGCCATCTATTCTACTCCCCCCACCCCACTTTTTCCCCTTACTTGGCTTGCTTATTGGCATATTTAACACACTCGCCAAGCACACAAACCCAACCCCATGTTCCAGCTGACCCTCTCCCTTGAGTGGTTGCATATAATTTTATCGGCTGTGCTTTAAGTGGGCTTGTTTCCATAGTGACACTCAGCCAGGACCCGGACCAAAAAAAGACAGAAATCCACAGGTTACCATCACTGATGTATAAAAAGGATTATCTAGCATTCCCTGCCAACCGGTACAGGTACATGATACTGTTTAAAGCACCACTCAAACCATCGAAAATGGATTTAGTTCAGACTGGAATTGATAAAATACTGGAATTTATCTTCAATTTGCTACCCATTAAAAGTTTACTACAAACATCAAAAGGCCAGAATAAGTTGGGTACTGAAGAGATGTCCGTCACTCTGAAAGCTGTTCTCACTTTAGTGTGTGCTGTTGGTTGTGGAATAAAATTGTGTCTCAGTTTGCAGGTCAGTGTTTTTTGTAAACATTTAAAGATATCATTTCTGTTATAAAAGGATCACAAAATATCCGTATTTACAGTAAATTACACTTTACAGCTTTACACTTAACAAAATGCTTTTAAAAAGAAACAAAAAAAAGATTCTTGTTCTTAAGAAAAACCATTCACTTCTCCGACGTTAAACTGTCATTTGGTTAACATGTTGCTACTGTTCAACATTCAAGATCTTGTAAAGTTCGCTTCTCTGTAGTTTTCAGTGCTCAAAGAGACTTTGTTGAGATTTTTTGATGCTGACCAAACAGAGATTCGAGGCTGGAACAGCTTTCAGAGGGTGTGTAGCATCACTCTGTACAGTGGGCTCGAGTGGTCACATCTTTCCATGGGCTGTCAAACTGTACAACACATTATATGTACTAGTTTATCATCATTCATCGTCACAGTTAGAAGAAAGGAAAAAAAAAAAACATTAATCACAATAGAAAGAAAGGGGGGGGGGGGATCAGTTTAGAGTCATGCCCCATAATCTCTCAACCTGCCAGTGGTAATGTTCACCATCGATACAGCATCAGGGCTAGAAAATGAATGCAGCATTTTAACTTTTAAATTCCTCGCTTTTTCCTTTTTTTTTTTTCGTTCTCACGTGTGCATTTTTATTGCTCGGTTAGATGGCACGAGGGCTTGATCTCCAAATGATTTCCAAAGAGTTAAGAAACAAAATAAAATGCAGCAAAAACCACCTTTGGCAAATTCAGCCTTATGAAAAAAAGGTTTCTCGTGAATACATTTTTTGATTTTATCATACATTTGCATATGGTACATACTCGCGATTAGCAAAAAAGAAAAAAAAAAAAAAAGCAGTAAATATAACCTCAAAATCAATTCAGAAACATAAAAATACAATTTGTTACAAGTGCTTCGGCATTCTTGGCACCTCCAGCCACAATCAAGAGAGTGCTTTTAACCAGAAGAGTAAATAGGGGAGGTAGGAAGGAGGATCCAGCCTTAGCTTGTATCAAAATTCCCTCCAGGGACCCATACTGAGGAAACTGGGGACTCAAGGCTTTCTTCCACTGTTAACCTGTTAGCCCCCCCCCCCCCCCTCCTCTTAAAAGTGGACCATTCCTGTAGCAGCCATCTTCTCATGCAGGTCACAGATCTCCTGAATGCTTTGCATTATCAGTCATTTCCAGACACTGGACATTTATGTTCAAAAGACACGCATGAATGCTGAAGGGGAGTGGGGGAGGGAGGGGGGGGGGTATTTACTCGCACATGAAAGTTTCATTGATTCAATTAATAGGAATTCCTTTTTGAGCGTTTTAAAACGAACACCTGCGATTCTTATTAAAACTGATAATGGAATCTAGGAATTCCCCAAGCTTTCTTTTCAAACGCTTTCCACGACTGAGAACGTTCATCCGTCCGTCCACTCACAGCTGCCATTGTCATAATCCTTGAATCGTAGCAGCATGCGTACATTCTCATCCAAAAATTCAAAACTTTTTGCATGTGCAAGGCTTTCCTTGCTTGTGAAAAAGTCCAGTAACACATCTAAGGACTTTCAGCATGTTGTACATGAAGCAGTATTTAGCCATGTTGTTGGATTCTTTTGCACGTTTAACATGTGCTATCATAAGGCTGACAAATTAAACCGGCAGTAAAGCAGTATGTAGTGTTCTTCAGCCTGGATCTGTCAAGAAAATTATACACTACAGCTTGTCTTTTACATTCAATCATCCACATCTGCCAACATCGCCTTAGACACGTACTGGGAAAGGAAAAAAAAAAAAAAAACACTGTTAACTCACTGACAAACTGATGTGTGTGCAGTAAATATGCACTTGGGTCAACGTCGACATTGCCCGTGTTGGTGAGTGTGGGATTCACGTTCAAGTAAAGCCGATTTTATATAGAAATGACGTACCGATATTTTCAATACATTCTAGTAAGAGAGCTACATGCAAGTTTCGTGTAATGTTCATTAGCGTCATATACATCACTGTGTACACCAAACCTAGTCAAATGATCTGTCTATAATTGCGTCATTCATATATTTCTAAATAGATTTTCAATGGTTCAATAACCAGACTTGCATTAACGCCAAATTTGCTGGCATTGATCGAATATTCTTTGCTTCGTATAAGCACGCATGAATGTCCTCATTACTTGCTTAATTTTACATGTAGCTTCGTATGGTAAGTTATCAGCAACAGTTCTCTCTACGTATCCCACACTAGTCCAATTTCCTCCGTCTTGTTTCTTTTTCTTCCCGGTTGTCCGAGTTAAAAACGATTCGTCACGGTGCTAACACTCCATGTTTAAAGCGTGTGGTGTGTATACCGTCTGTTTGAATAGATTTGCTTTAATGAGTCAGACAGTTCTGCCATTCATTTGGTGATTAATACATTTAAGCTCGCCTGATTTCATCAAGTGAGTTGTCCTGGAGTTTACAGTGAGAAGCTCTTTTAAAGTCTTGTAATACAATAAGTAATGCTGCATTTAGCTGGGTGTTTTTTGGGCTTCTTATAGTAAACAGGATATTCATCACCCCAGTAGTAAAAGGTTAAAAACAAATTGAAAATGTTTACGGTAAACAAATCACATTAACCCTCCCCCAAAAAATGTTTTTTTTTTAAATAATAATAATAATTATAATAATTATAATAATAAAAATAGAACTCCACTGTTAAGACATCGATTTGATAGATCATGTTTTCTTAAACATTTTTCATTCAAAGTCATGTTTCATGCAAAACAGTAGTTTCTTTTAACAAAGTCACACATTGTTATATGTTCAGCTAAAAAAAGAAGCTTGTTCTACATATTTTTAAAGAGAGTTACATCATTTCCAGGGCAGGCACCATACGTACGAACCAGGTACAGAGGCATGCCACATATTTGCATTGCTTTTGCATTCTACTTTTGGCAACTGTGATGTCATCGAAGCAGCAAGTCGGTAGGTTCATCTCTTACGTCATACACTTAACCTTCCCGTCATCAATCAATCATCTTTGAGTTACTTGACTGAATGTTTCGCGCTGCTGCTATAACATCACAGTGGGGTATTTAGGGGTCGTACAAGCTTGAATGGAGATAGAAGCAGCGCAACAAGGCTCAGTGGCGCATGCAGAGATGGGGTGGGGGCCAAGTGAGTGAGGTTAAGGTGTGGGAGGGGCTGGCCCAGGGCTGCAGTCCGATTCATGGATAGGTAAAAGTCAAGTCAAGGAAAATTGGCATGGGTCAAGTTGGGTTGTTTTTTTTTTTTTTTTGTTGGGTGTTTTTTTTTGCGCTACGTTACTTAGTTTTAATCACATTTAGTTTCTTAACTTTATACAAGAATATTTCACAAATGAGGCTCGTTGTGGCTTGTATCTCTCCCATTGCTGGTACGTTCCTAGGAGAATGGATATGGTGAGAGATTTTCAGTTATATCTGCCATCGATATGTATTCAAATGTTTCACATTTACAAAGGTTTGTATATTGAATATTTACGCAGTCAATCTGTCAAATCCAAATTTGTGCTCAGGTTTACGTCTGATCCACCGAGCTTCATCCAATGCAGCGATAACAGATGCATATTACGCTTATTAATACCGCAACCGTATTCATTTAATTCGTTTAAACTTGGTAATGTTTTAATGCAAATTATGCATTTGTCAGGAGAGTTCTTTTTATTTATTTTTATGTTGATGTCAAATCGAATTTCATTGACTGCAAATAAATATCTTGTTCATCTAGGTCCAATTCATTCCAATTTTAAATAAGTAGGTATTTTAGTAACATTAAGACATAACACAATATAGATCTTATACAGCAATACAATCTGTGCAATATCTGATCTGTTCCAGCAACACAAAATGAAAGATTGAGAGACTGGTCTGTAATTCAAACAATAATAATAATAATTAAAAAAAAAAAAAAAAAAAAAAAAAAAAAAAAAACAGGAAGAGTTAGAGGCAAAATATCAGTTACTATATATGTATGTATAGTAGGACTCCTCCCTTGCAGTAAAATCACCACCACTCTTGAGTTAAACTGTGCAGGATTAACTAGGAGTTATTTCACTGTAGTGCTAACGTCACTGTTTATCCATCTTCTTGTTCTTAAGACATAGAAAAAATTGCTGTGCTTTAGTAAATATTGTTGGCTTGACTGCTAGTGTCACCAGCCGTTCCATTTTATGAAGTTCAACACCTGCATTTTTCACCTGTATACGTTTAACAGAGTAGTGTGACATTGGAAGGAGAATCGTACCTGTATCCATTTTCCTTTCCTCTGTACACCCCTCCATTCACTCTGCCTTCTTTGAGAAAAGTCAGTGCTAGCTATCAGATCAGGCAGATTTAAAAGAGAGTCTGACCGACCTATTGTCTTGCTTTGTGGTGAGGCATTTCTCTCTCGTTAAGATCAGGGTTTTATCATTACTTCTTTTTAATATATAGTAGTATATATACGTATATATAAACTAATTGTGAGGTTCAGCCGATATTGTTGAAAAGATAATGAAAGAAATTATTAAAGTAAAATGTTAAAAGAAAAAAACATAACGGTTAAGGGATTAAAAGACATAGTGGTAGAAATAACATTTGTGATTTAAAAAAATAATAATAATAATAATATGGTTTAAGAGGTGGATTGGTTTAGGTGATTTAAGGGTTGTGGTCGGTGTTCATACTCTCACGCGCTTTCTTACGTCCACTCGTTCGCTCATACTTTCGTTCACTCTCACACCCTCTCACTCTTCGTGGAGCTGTAGCCGGTAGCGGCTGTAGCGGATCTGGAAGAAGAGCCTTTCCATCAGCGAGCGGCTCATTCCAGGCAGAGTGTAGTTGTCGGACTCGCCCACCTTTTGAAAACCCAATGATTCGTAGAGCTTGTGTGCGGCCATCTTGACTGCTGTCGTCCCCAGAACCACGGCCGAGTAGTTGTTAAGCATAGCGAACTCTAGGACCCGTCGTCCCAGCGCCTTGGCAATGCCCTTCCCACGGAATCGAGAGTCCACAGACATGCGGCGCAGCTCTACCGTGTTGTCTTCTTCTCGTCCCTGTGCTGAGACGATGCCCACCACCTGACCGTCCAGCACAGCCACCCAGAAACAAGAACCTGCACGAAAACAACCGCAAGAACTCAACATGTGCTAGACAAAGCAGTTCCCGAGTGCAGCAAAGCATGTTTGACGTGATCGTTTTTACTAAAACACGACAGTGTAGCATCAGAAAATCCGATAACCCTGTCGGAGGACGTTTCACATGCAAGAGACTGTGTTATGTACTCGTCTATGAGGAGCTTTGAAATGTAAATATCATAAGTACTATTCAGACAGGATAAGATTTCCAGACATGCTGTATGTCTGTTACGTAATGTAGCTGGAAGACGTCTGCGATCATTCTGATCAATTCATACAGGGTAAAAGCAATTTCTGTATAAAACACAGACCTGGGAATCTCTTCACACTAAAAATTCCATGTGTACTACATACAGCTCATTTTAATACAAACGGACTGTTTTGACCTTTTATTATAAACACTTCTTGTATGGTTTATGGCTATCCAGGTGGATCATTAGTAAATCACATGGCCATAACATGTACAGTGCCCTCCACTAATATTGGCACCCTTGGTAAATATGAGCAAAGAAGCCTGTCAAAATTTGACTTTATTGTTTAACCTTTTGTTCAAAACTTTCACAAAAATACTTTTCAATATGGCTACCTATCTGTGTGCACTAAAACCACCTCTGGTGTTTATTGCGAAAAAGTTCTATTTTGGTTTCATCTGACCATAGAGCCCGATCCCATTTGAAGTTCCAGTAGTGTCTGGAAAACTGAAGATGCTTGAGTTTGTTTTTGGATGAGAGTAGAGGCTTTTTTTCTTGAAAACCTTTCCAAACAACTTGTAGTGATGTAAGCGATGCACATGTCCCTTTTTTCAAGTGTTTTGTTTTCGGCTGCTAATGAAACGGAAACCTGTGTCCTTCGTGGTCACTCGCACGTTTATCAGTCGTGCTCATGCTATTATAAAAGGATTCTGGTGCTAAAGGCTTAACTCTCTCTAAAGCTTGCTCAGCTGTGGACCAAGTCATGTTTCTAATTGTTATGGTTTCTGTCCCCTTATCAATCCCTTATTACATTACCTCTCAGATATAATAACAGGGACATGGATTGTGTAAAGACAAAACTTCTTCACCAGCAACATCAAGCTATCAACATCTTTGCAGAGATCATTATGATAAACAGATACATTACTAGTAGTGCAGCCGATGCAAATGGTGAAATTCTAATCCAGCTTTATTGGATATAACAAAGTCCAATAAAACTGTCAGTAATCTGTCTTTTTCAAATGAGATCAGACTACATTATGGATGTAATGACATAACCTCTGTCCCAGGGGACTACATGTGCAGATGCACTGAGACCCAGTCTGTGTCCAGCAACAGATCTCAGAGCCCAGGGATTAAACCAGACATGAGGTACTGAACATGCCCGTCACATGAGTGATCAAGAAGACCAGCGTTTGGGGCCTATGTGTCAGATTTGAAACCGTGCCTGCCATCTGCTTTGTACAAATCCTTTCCAGGAAAATCATATCTATGAGCAGAGTGTTTATTTGGGGCTGCTACCATGTGCGGATTTACTAAGACCATGAAAGACATGAATATGTGGAGTAAAGACGGCCTGGAACGTCACTAATGAAGTAAAGGTCTTACAGGAACTCGAGTGAAGAGTGTTCGTGTGAAACTGATACCAATTTGGGGTATGGGGGGGGGGGAGATGAGACATACTCGTAGTCAAACATTTTGAAATAATTGTGAACTGGGTTTTCTGAATACAATATTTGAAATATTTTCATGCATTACTCGCCCTCAGTCTTCGCTAGCCACTATTTAAAAGCTATTTCATAAACAGGCTGCTTATAAGGCAGATCTATACACATCCTTTCAAATGAAAATGTTGTTCTAACCAGTATGAGGGGAGGTGCATTCATAATATTCTTACTATTCGTATATTATAATGTATACTCTGCATATTGCAACATGCTGCATCTTTGCAGTCTTTCGCAACCCCATCCACCCCCGAGAGCAGAGTGTGTGTGCTAGTATGGATCAGCCTGTGCAGTTTGATCCAGCAAGGCCAAGTCAACGCTTTCACACTGTCAAATTAAACCCCCACATTTACATATGGCCTAATACATGCAGCCATGTGTCATAGTGTTTAAGCGAGCATACACCATTCTACATCAACTGTATTAGCACCAACTCGGACACACGCACCTTGTACATTAAACCATAACGGCAATGGCTTATATTTGTCCCTGCTATTAAACACGGCGTAATCTAATCCTCCCTCCTGAGCTATCCCTCTGCATCTTTATCTCATCACACATGCGCACACTTCCAGTGCAAGAAGGTGTGGAAGTGATGTCTGCAATAACTGACACTTTGAAAATATTCATATCTGTGCACTATAGCTCTTATTGCACTCATTTTTTCCCTGTTGAACACACACACACACACATACACACACACACACACACACACACTCACACACCTACAATGTTTGTGTGTCTGCCTGAATGTAACCCCAATCTCTCAATCACTATTTTCTCGTGTGTGTGTGTGTGTGTGTGTGTGTGTGTGTGTGACAGTAGCCTTGAGGGCGGGCAATCCCTCATATCAAGAGCCTAATCTATAGGTCACGACCTGTCAAAGATATAATAAAGCATACAGGCGTATTAGCTTATTAATGTGCAGAAATAAGAGCGGATTCTTTGAAACGTACATTATATTAGGCTTGTTATTCTTTTACTATATTATCTTTTCTTAGCTTTAATCTCTGGCTGGTTAGTTCAGCTTTTAACACTAATGGCAGGTGCAACTGGATTCCACAGCTGTAGCCAGCTTTAGTGCGTACTTGTCTTGCCTAAGGGTTTGATTTAAGCAGAATATTCTGCACTATTCGATAGTTTGTACACCACATCTTTGAAGGCTCTTGGGAAAACTCCAATGTGATTTGTGTTTTTGCCTCAAATAACTTCAGCTTCTGTGTGGATATGAGAATGGCTTCACTGTTTGTTGACGTATGGATGAACCAAACATTTTTTACATCCATCATGGGAGTTTGGCTGGTGTATTTGATTATCATCCTTCATTATTCTTGACTTGAACTCGATTTTCATTCCTACAGTTATTGCTCCATTACATTTAATAGACCAACACTCGCTGTTCTTAAACACTCTTCCATTATCTGGGCAGGATTATTCTTCCTGCCCCATGAACCAACAGATTAGTGCGCTGTAAAGCTAATCAAAGGGAACTGAAAAGAAATGGAAAGCTGCAACATTAAAGGAACCTCCCGCTCTTGCTCGCTCTCTCTCACTCTCTCTCTCTCTCTCTCTCTGAGCCTGACAGATAATTCAGTTAGTCCTGCGCCACATCTTAGAAAAGATATTGAGAGACTGATGCCTCCACATTAACAAAGAGAGATGGAGACAGTCGGAGAGAGATGTTCCCCTGGGAAGATCTCTTTGTCTGCATGCTGCCAGTATGCAAAACCATTTCACAGCTTCTTCACTACTCCTTCCCCCATCTCCTGACCCAACACTCAATTCCCTTCGTCTTTATATCTGTGCTAAAATAGGAAACCAGTACCGAGCAGATATTCTGAAGAGAACGATCAGGTGCTATGCTTAAGGAGGCAGATACAACAGTCTCGGCTTTGCTGCTTCTCTTTGAACCCAAGCTGAATTATCTAATCTAAATCTCATCGATGCGGTGGAATTTTTTATTTATTTATTTATTTATTTATGCGTGCTGACTCCAAGTCCAGGTCAATAGAGACCACTGAGAACAAAAGCATGGACATTATAGACTTCACTGTTGACAGCTGCAGGAAGTCTACTGATGTGCCGTGTATGAGACTAGACCTGGAGTTGTGAATGCTGATTTCCCCAGCAGGGGATGTATTGTCTGAGTGATCACTCTCCCACTAGTAAACATACAGAAAGGATTCAGGAACAAACAAAAACAAAAAAAAAAAACCACTTCTTTAAAGAAGCCCTGCTGCTGTGCATAAGCAACCCCTGTACACCCACCACGCATTCTTTTGTTATGAACACTTAGCCTTTAGGGAAAATGAGATTATTTCCTTTGTCCACGTACAAATGATACTGATAAGATTAGATTATCGACTGAATAGGTTGAGCAGGGACTGGATGATGTATGTCATGGGCTACTCGACCTGACTCGGCCTGCAGTGATTCGGCGCGTATGCTGACACACACACTGTTATAAACGCAGAGCTGTTCGTGAGCCGTAGCGTGTACGGATTAGTAATTATCACTGTAACACAAAGGAATATGATCGACCCCATTTCACGGTGTGGCGCGTCATCAGGAAAAGAACACTCGATCACTGATGAGCTTGCAAAGATCTGCACAGGAACAATGATGGTCAAGCCTTCGTTTCTGATCCAGTCGGTCAGAATAGGCTAGGATTATTACCGCCGCCACTTTTTAATCCATGATGTTTATATAACACATCTCACCTACGCGGTCATATGGATTAAAGGCTAAAACGTTTGCTTGATCAGGACGTTTCCGCTTGAATTTTACTCTCACTACTAGCAACCATAGTCACAAATTCAAAACACTGAAATGAATCTTTCAGACACACGGAGCAGGAACCAGTCCTGTCAAGCTCGGCGCTATGCGGCAGTAAAGAGTGCTTCAGCGATTTTCCTCCTCCCACGATCGATAGAGGCACGAGCAGTGAGCCAGATCCAAACTGATGCATATTTAATAAGTCCATTGCATTAAAGCAGCACTTCAGACAATTAACCCATACAGAACTGCAAAGGAGAAGACTTTCTTTCACATCTCTCCTGACATGTTTCTGTAAGTTGAGGACTTGTGAAGTTTAGTTTGTGCACGTTTTGTTACAGTTCTGAAAAACTGCATGTGTCGAAGGACAAAGGACGAGAGTATCCGCTCGTGTATAATTGATGCTTCGGTCGTACTGGAAAATGTCAGTGTGGATTTAAACAAGACAGACAGCAGTTCTACAGGTGTAAGGTTTCGAGTGGGATCTGGTTAAGATTAGGGATGTGTGTCACGACTGGGATCCTGCAGGATGCAACAACAATGTCACATGGTGGAGGGTTTTGGCGTTCATGCAGGCCAGTGATCAGATATGAAGCCAAGCACTGAGCATTTACTCATTCATCTTTAGTAACAGCCTGGTCACAGTTGTGGTAGATTCAATTAGGTTAGTAGTTTATATTTCAGGAAATAGAACCATTTGCCGCACTGCTCCACACAATGCTCGGCTACTAATATGGCGTTATTCGTGTCATTATTCTGTTAGACACTAATCTCTCATAAAACACCCAGCGAGTTCCACACACAATTACTTGTTGACAATCTCTACTTGTTTTCAGAGTTTCCCCCTTACCTGTGGGCTTCATGTAGTATGACTCGATATCAGCCATATCTGTGTGGAGTGCGCAGTCCAAGTAGTTGAGGATGACTTTCCTGCTATAGTAATAGCGTGCTCCCAATAGAATGAAAGGTGTGCAGCATGTCAGCATGACGGATTTGGTCATAACAAAGCACATTACTATGGAGAAATGGAAGAAAAATAAACGTCACCTGTCAGAAAAGAGAACCACAAAGTTTGATTTCTGGAAGAGGAGAGAGAGAGACATACACACACACACACACAAAAAGACACAACAGGATAGTCCACATTTTTATCAGTATTAAAACAGGTGTCCTGACTACAGAGATGAAACAGTGGGGGGGGGGGGTTAAATGCTTTTCAAACAGTGCCAATGCGATTTCCATGGGTGGAACATCTGAACCCGTGTTGGTGCAGCTGTATTTGTGTATGCTTTGAACACACGAGGGCGCCCTCGGGAACACGTACAGTGCACCATCGTACACAGCTACAACCCAAACCGCATGCTGCCTTACTCAGCAGTGACAACACAACACACACTAGAGGAGACTATGCGGAGATGTGCTGTGTGGACATGCCTTCAGTAGAGCACAGTCTGGTTTGAGACGGTTGTGTTTTTATCTGATGTGATACTGGTTCGCTCTGCCGGTGCAACTCCCACCCTCCAGACTCGCCAAAAAGACCCACACAGTATTGCAAACACACACACACACACACACACTGGATGTGCAATGTTCAACAGATACCTGCAGTTCTTGAGAAGAAAAGATCTGAGCAGTTCATCTTTACACTTTAAGCCCAAGCATATATTAGTTGGGGGGGATTAGGAGGGGGGGGGGGGGGTAATTTGTCTCCATCTATCACACTGTCTCTGTGGAAAGACCTTGACAGGTTCTACAGGGAAGAAGTATTAAACTTTAACTTTCCTCGCCACTGGAATGGGATCCATAAGGATACAGCTTTTTTTATTTTATTTTAGTATCTATTACCTGGTAATGTGAACATAGTTTACATTTAAAAAGTCTTTAAGATACATAAAGGACCAATAGTGTACCTTAAACTAGCACAATACTTTATTTCATACTTACTTTTACAGTAATACTTTAGAAAGGTACCTGACTTCCACCCTCAGCTTGTTCCTGTAATTAGCTTTAGCTTTCAAGGTAAACAGTAGAAAAGGTGTAAACTTGAGGATACCACTCTCCAGTGATGAGAAATGGGGCAGTTTAGCACCTGTTTTTTCCCTCAAGAGAGTGTACATGCACCTTTCCAAGTAAAAGATCCACACTGAGGGTACAATAGATCCGATCTAGGACGCCAGTGACAGTGTAGCTCTGAGTGTTTTTTTAGAACAGGTCTCTCAAAGAACCTATTTAGAAGGCTTGAGGAAAGAGAGAGTCTGTGTGTGTGTGTGTGTGTGTGTGTGTGTGTGTGTGTGTGTGTGTGTGTGTGCGCGCGCGGGGGGTGGGGGTGTTTGGAGAGGAGGGATCTAACGGAAACACAGTTTGCATGTAGGCTAATCTGGAGTCACGTTTGATTTGATTTCTCCACTATTTCTCAGATTGCAATATCGGATTCAGTGGGGGAACAAAAACAAGTGTTAAGACAATTGTGAGATAATAAAAATGATCGTAATAAAATGGTAAGGACATCTTGAAGAATGGCTCGCCCACGCAGTAACTATATACTCTTCCACTGCAGCAGCAGCAACAATCATTCATTCATTCTCTCTCTCTCACTCCCTCTCTCTTTCTCTCTTCCTCTCCCTGTCTCTCGCTCTCTCTCTCTTCCTCTCCCTGTCTCTCGCTCTCTCTCTCTTCCTCTCCCTGTCTCTCGCTCTCTCTCTCTTCCTCTCCCTGTCTCTCGCTCTCTCTCTTCCTCCCCCTCTCTCTTTCCCTTTATCCCTCTCTCCCCTCCCCTATCTCTCTCTCTCTATCTCCCTCTCTCTCTCCCTCTGCTTCTCTCTCTCTCACTCCGCCCCCCTCTCTCTCATTCTCACCCCCTCTCCTCTCCCCCCCT
>JAFFST010048611.1:61848-78167 GCA_022414735.1 Noturus placidus
CGCCAACCCCACGGTTAGTGGATTAGTGGACAACCCGCTCTACCGACTGAGCCACAGCCGCCCTAATAAAACTTATTTGTGCATCGGCCGGGAATCGGACCCGGGCCTCCCGCGTGGCAGGCGAGAATTCTACCACTGAACCACCAATTATAGAAAGTGAGACCTGCAGTAGGTACTGCTGGGATTCGAACCTAGGATCTCCTGTTTACTAGACAGGTACTTTAACCAACTAAGCCACCACATCACACAAACTTGAAGCTTCGTGTCTTTTAGTAGGGATATGTTCGGTTTAAGGATGTATATAAGCTTGTGTGAGCGAAAACGATGACCGAGTTGAAAATGTACAGCCTCTCTGTACCACCGATACGGATCGACCGTTTTGATGACATCATTCTGCACTTCAGCTTCTCGTCAAATTTGCTGTCCAATCAAATGCTCGGTAGAATCTGATGCGTCATTTATTTATTTAGTTTTTTTTAAAATCACCTTGCCGTTGTTGAGCGAGATCGTCAGTGAGCATGTGTCGTAAAATAAATGTGTCTGGCTTTTTGAGTGTGCGTGTTTTATTCGCTTTTCCTACTGTAAGTTGGTTAAGAGGGAAATGGCTTCATTCACGTTATTTGCTCGGGCTCACGTCCATGATACTAACTGCCAAGTACAGCTTAGCTTGGGCTGTTCGGTAAAGCTATTGGCGATTCAAAAATCGGGAGGAGCCACTCGATATGTCCCGCCCTGACTTCCTGTTTCAGTGGAAATTATCAACACGTTGAATAACGCTGTACATTCACACACAACGTAAATATGGGATTACCGTTGCAAAGCTTTACTGATCCTATTTAGTCATTCAGAGATTTAAAAATTAGCTTGTACATCAGATTATTTGCTGTCTATCACTCAGTACATTTACATGGACAACTATGGGCGGCTGTGGCTCAGTCGGTAGGGCGGGTTGTCCACTAATCCACTAATCGTAGGGGTGGCGGTTCGAATCCCGGCCCGGGTGATCCCATGCCGAAGTGTCCTTGGGCAAGACACTGAACCCTAAGTTGCCCCCGATGGCAAGCTAGCGCCTTGCATGGCAGCTCTGCTACCATTGGTGTGTGAGTGTGTCTCATTTGTAAGTCGCTTTGGATAAAAGCGTCTGCTAAATGAATAAATGTAAATGTAACTATAATCCGATATTAACCCGATTAAGACAATACTCTATCTAAGAAACTACCATGTAAACCACGATTATTGACGACCTTAATCCGATTAAAGTCCTACTCGAAGTAAACACAAATCGAATTAAGACATGTGGAGTACTCCTGTTTTAGTCGCGTTATCAAAGTGCATTAAAGACATGTAAACACCTTAATCACATTATTAACGTCGTGTGGGAGTTTTCGCCGCATTTTGCAACAGGTCACAATCACACACGGTGGCGCTCAACTGTTTGACGGCAAACAAGAGAGCACGGCTGCGTCGTGTAGTACTGTAGTAATCGGATTACTACAGTATCTCACAAAAGTGAGTACACCCCTCACATGTGTGTAAATATTTGATGATATCTTTTCATGTGACAACACTGAAGAAATGACACTTTGCTACAATGTAAAGTAGTGAGTGAACAGCTTGTGTAACAGTGTAAATTTACTGTCCCCTCAAAATAACTCAACACACAGACATTAATGTCTAAAGTGATTATTTTTTTTGCCAGCAGTTTAGATCTGATCACCATTTGGACTGAGAATTCTTTGCGCATTCCGATGAAGTCAGCAGTTCTTGAAAAGGCCCATGTACCCAGTGAAATGAATGCAGAAGATGGATTACTCCATCATGCTGTCCTTTGTGGAGAAAGTAAAAGTAGATAGATAGACTATGCAGAAAGTCTCCACTCAAAATACAAATTACTTAAGAACACTGCGCAGTAAGTTTAGTGATTTTTTTTGTTTGTTTGTTTGTTTTGTTTGAATTGAGGAGTTGGGCCTATAACCTCTGTTTACTGTGTTTGCTCTTCATGCAAGATTTTACCAAATGGACATAAATAAATGGTAAATGGTCTGCACTTACATTTTTTCCAAAGCACTTTACACTGCGTCACATTCACCCGATTACACACACCGATGGTAGCAGAGCTGCCATGCAAAATGCTAATTTGCAATCGGGAGCAATTTGGGGTTCAGTGTCTTGCACAAGGACACTTCGGCATGTGGAGTCATGCGGGCCGGGAATCGAACCGCCAACCCTACGATTAGTGGACAACCCGCTCTACCACCTGATCCACAGAATTAGGCAGTGTGAAGGCACTGTGCTTTAAGTTGTGTCCTCTATTTATATGCATGATCTGTGTTGTCAGTAACAGCGTTAAATACACGAGGGGATTTGGTTGTTGAATTGAGAGAGATGTCAAATCCGATCCGTTTCAGTGCGGTCAAATCTGTAAACCGAAGCCGACTTCATGTGCCCCTCAGAGGTCCTGTTTCCAACGTGTGAAGTTGTTCTAAAGTGCTTCTTAAAATGTTAAAATCCACTACGTAGCAAGCTTAATCTCTTTTTGTCTTTTTATTGTGAAAATTGCATAGTGCAACCATTTGATGCAGATGTAGACCAGTGTCTGTGTGATGGTGTAGCGTCTACAGTCGAGAGACGGGAGCTATACTGTCCAGTAGTGTCCAGTTTTGCTGTTTAGTGAGCATGCTCAGTATTTACTAAGGTTTGGAGCGATATATCGATATATGTGGTAAAAGTTTTCTGAGAGATTGTTGGTATGTATTTTTTAATTATATTTTTAATAATTACAAATTAAATGGTACTGGATGGACGCTGTTGATTTAATGTAATATTTTTAAACATTTTGTCTGTGTAGAAATGGAAAAAAGTATTGAAACACTCTTTGTTAGCGAAAATCTAAATCACAATACCATATTATTTTCTGTGATATGGTGAAATGGTTTTATTTTCCTATCGTCAAACACAAGTATTTATTTTTTTGTAATGCGTAGTTATTGACGACTAAAAGTAGGTTGGGATTTTAGAATGAAAGCATGACCACAGAAATTATTCCTTGACCTTTCCTCTGCCGTGAGAAGAAGGAAAGAGCAGTAACCGAACACAACTCGGTTTTTAAAACTGTTTCCAAAGTTCCCAGTTGTTTTTTCTGCATGAAGTGACGGTCAGGTGCAATTTTTAGCTAGGCAGCTTATATTTAGACGACTTCCAATAGCACATGACTGGAATGTAGCATCATTTTAATAACAGAATAGCGTTTCGGGTTTAGCGGTGTACAGTTCAGTGCCGTGAAAAAGTATTTGCCCCATTCTGAGCTCTGTTTTTGTGTACATCTCGTACTAAATTGTTTCAGAAATGAAAACAAAATCTGAAGTAAAACAAAGGCAACCTGAGTAACCACACACTACAGTTTTTAAATGATGTTATTTATTGAAGAAAGAAAGTTGTCCAATACCAACTGGGCCTGTGGGAAAATGTATTTGCCCCCGTAGTTACTAATTCCTCAAATCACTGGAACTGCATTCATAATGGGATTCAGCTGGACTAGACACAACCAGGCCTGATTACTGCAAACTCTGTTCAATCAAATCAACACTTAAATAGAACTTTTTCAACAGCAGGAAGTTGCTTAAAAGGTCTTATCCAGTAACACACTTTTCCAAAGTTGAAAACAATTCCAGAAATTATGCGAGAGAAGGTGATTAAAATACATCAGGCTGGGAAGAGTTACAAAGCTATTTTAAAGGCTCTGGGACTCTATAGAAAGACAGTGAGCGCAATTACCTCCAAATGGAAAAACACATACTAGTGAACCTTCCCAGAAGTGCCCGACCTTCCAAAATTCCTTCGAGAGCATAGCTATGACTCATCCAGCACGTCACAAAAGAGCCAAGGACAACATTGAAGGACCTACAGGCCTCTCTTGCATCAATAAAGGTCACTGTTCATGGCTCCACTATCAGAAAGACACTGGGGGAAATGGCCTCCACGAAAAAGTGGCGAGGTCAAAACCACTGCTAACTCAGAAGAACATTAGGTGCCAAAACACACCTTGGTGATCCTTAAACCTTTTTAGGAGAATGTTCTTTGGATTGATGAGTTGAAAGTGGAACTGTTTGGAAGACAGTGGTCCTGTTACATCTGGCGTAAACCAAACACAGAACATAATAAACAGAAAAAACATCATAGCTACTATGGTCAAGCATGGTGGTGGTAGTGTGATGGTGTGGGGATTCTTTGCTAGTTCAGGGTCTGGGCAACTTGCAGTAATTGAGGGAAACATGAATTCTGCTCTCTACCAAAAAATCCTAAAGGAGAATGTCCGGTCTTCAGTCTGCAAGTTGAACCTCAAGCACAACTGGATTATGCAGCAAGACAATGATCCAAAGCATAGGAGTAAGTCCTAGTCCTAGAAGTAAGTGAAAGACTGGTCTCCAGTTATCAGAAGTGTTTGGTTGGTTATTGCTGATAAAGGTGACAAACACCATTTTAATTTTAAGGGGGCAATTCGTTTTCCACATTGGTTATATGTGTTGAATATTTTATATAATTTATTTTGCTTCAATATTAAAAAAAAAAAAAAAAAACTAAATTAAAAACTGTATTGTGTGTTTAGTCGGATTACCTTTGTTTTAGGTTGTATTTCATTTGAAGATCTGAAATTATTTAGTAGGCTAACTAACATTCAATGAAAGACTTAGAAAGTGGAAAATAGGGCCAGTTGATGAGCATGTCGAGGCAGCAGTACATGTGATTATGCTATCAGTGAGGTGTATCCTGGGTTTTATACAGCGTAATGCAAACACGATTAAGAAAAAATGCTGGGAGTAATTGCCTACATCAGGTCTCCTATTTAATCAGAGCTACTGTTATATACAGGAACAGCATCAGCAGCTGAAAGTAATGTCACTAATACGTTTTTGACATTCGCTCACTGTTTAACCGAACTGTTCAGCTATGAGTAATTAATTGTAAGTGCTTATAGCAAAGTGTGAAATATGAGAACATGATGTCATAGACATGGTCACAAGGCATGTTTACAGCCATGATCATTTATTATCTGATAATCTGAGGCAGATTACTTCCATCTGTTGTGATGAGTTTAATAGCGTAAACTTGAAACAGTGAAGCAATCCTGATTTCTGATCTGTTTGTCCTTCTCAGATGAAGGATGCTCTGTCAGAAATCATTCAGTTGGCCACAGTGGATTCGGAGCCCTGGGTGCTGATGGTGGCCGACATCCTCAAGTCCTTCCCTGAGACGGGTTCTCTCAATCTGGACCTGGAGGAGCAGAACCCCAACGTGCAGGACATCCTGGGAGAGTTGAGAGAAAAAGGTCAGCATGTTCATGAAATGAAAGGTCATCACGTGATTTCCTTCAACTGTACTGTTCGTTTCCTCTCACCGATGAGTCTCGCACCAGAAACCTTACCGATCGTGTTCAGCCAAAGGTGCTTAAAGCTTGCTTTTCTAGATTTGCACTAGAGCTCTGAGGCTAATATTGCTAACGAGTAAGAAAAGCTTAGGAGATGCAGTGTGGCTCAGTAACACCATTAGCGCATTTCGTCGAATAGAAGAATAAGTCTCAAAGGATGGTGTACAACACCGCTATTGAATCCTCAAATCTGATTGGTCAGAAGGCATTGATTAATTTCCTATAACCGCAGCTCTGATCGTAGCGTCGGCTGTAAATTCAAAGCAGAGGTTTATATGAATGCGCTCATTTCTCCTCTACTATAGTTGATGTAGTGGTGTTCCTTTCAGTTGTTCACCATGTGAGAGTGTCAGGACAGGGGAGTTTGCACGTTCGTGGTTTTTCAGTCAAGTGAAAAACCACACAATACTTATTCGCATCAAGAAGGAGGAAAAAACAGAGAGAGGTGGGTGAGGAAACGACTGTTTATACAGCTGCTAAGTGATAACAGGGCCTAATTTGTTTCATAGCGATAAAAGGAATTGTTGTCAATTGCTGTGGTATAAGAGGAATAAAATACTTCAGCATATCTTGTGATATGTGAAAACAAAGCACCACCTTGTCGCTGATTATTTTCCCACATGCTCTGTAGTGTTCAATTCCTAATTAAACTATGTATTGAGTTGAACCCATATTCTTATTTTAATCATTTTACATTTACGATCTCACAATGCACAACACAACCCGTGGAGCATCCATTGTGTAAAGTTCATCTTTAGCTGAAGGGTTTTTCTAGCCTGTTACCTTACCGTTTGTGCCGCTGTGTTGAGCCTGTGTTCATGTTCACCTTGCAGTGAGCGAGTGCGAGGCGTCGGCCATGCTGCCTCTTGAGTGTCAGTATCTGAATAAGAGTGCTTTGACCACGCTGGTGGGTCCCCTCACGCCTCCCATCAAACACTTCCAGCTCAAGAGAAAACCCAAAAGTGCTACACTGAGAGCTGAGCTCCTCCTGAAGTGTAAGTGCTAATGTGTGTGTGTGTGTGTGTGTGTGTGAGAGAGAGTACTTCAGAGTAATGGCTTCATTCAGTCTAATATGTGTTAATGATTGAATTTAGGATCTAGGATCTCTGTCTGAGTGTTTGTGTATTCATCTTGCAGCCACAGAAACTGCACAGCAGCTGAAGAAAACCGCAGGAGTGCCTTTCCACGCTAAAGGACGAGGTCTCGTCAAGAAGATCGACACTACAAGTGAGTTAGATAACACGATGTTGAGCTTTCCGCTGTTTTTGTGCACTCTTAAGTCCGCCATTACACACACAGAGTAAACTTCTGTTCTTCCACATCAGCACCACTGAAGGGGATTCCCAAAGCTCCGTTCCGCAGCCCCACCGCACCCAGCATGTTCCCTTCCAGTAACAGGGCGCCCATTACCCCGGCTCGCACGCCGCTCCGCAAAGAAAGAGGGGTCAAGGTAACGGCTTCACTACACGCCCGCCACTTCTCCAGCAGCTGTTTGCACATTTGGTTCCCTTTACACATTTTGTGTTTGCCATGCGGTTGGATGAACGCCGATGTTGACTGAGCATCAAGAGCAATACATCACGTAGAAGATGAAACGTCCTCTGCTTGTTGTGTTTATTATAAGCCGTCTTCTTCAATCTCCTTTTAGTTATTAGACATCTCAGAGTTGGACATGGTCGGAGCAGGCAGAGAAGCTAAGAGGAGAAGAAAGACAATGGGTACTTCAGAGTTGTAATACTTAAAGCACTTTATTGTGAGCAGCTCATTGGATTTGTAGTTTTCTCTGTTTTTTTTTTTTTTTTGACATCCACTTCCTGTTCCCTTCTCAGACACAGAAGCAGGAGAGAAGGCGGCCAAAGAGGAGGCAGTGGTGGAGAACGCAACCCCCGACTATGCTGCTGGCCTGGTATCTGCACAGGTGTGTAATAAATGAGCGAAAAAGAAACATCTTAGTAAATGTCAAGTATGATACAGACTATATTCTGTCATACAGCCACCTAAGTTTTCTGTAATATAGATTTTTGCTGTATATGATTTAGAATGAATAATTAAATCCACCGATTTGTCTGTCAGAAATTGGGGGCATTGAACAACGAGAGCGCACTACCGTCAACCAGCTACCTCCCAGCCACGCCCAGCATGGTGCCCTCCTCTTCTTACATTCCCAGCTCGGAGACTCAGCAGGGTGAGACGCAGCACCATCACCTAATACAGCTGTTATTATACTGATGCAGCTGTGTGATACAGACTAATGTATTGGGTCCAGTGAGGGCAAACAATGGACAACTTGCATTACACATTTTTTTAGATGTCATTTGCAATGAAGGAATTTGATATTATTGCGAGAATAAATAAAAGCATGATGTAAAATTGGCGATCGGGTAAATATATCTCGTGTCACTCAGACATTTTAGCTGGTGAACATGATTTTTTAAATCATGTTTTTATATAATGTCTGGAAAAATAATTGAAAATGGGATGGGGGAATAATACAAGTAAGGCATAATGTGCTAGGTGTGCGTTACACGATTTTAACGCAAGAGATGGAGGAAAAGAACCTGACGTGAAGCGGAGTGCATTAAAATGGTGTAACACGCACTGAGCCGTGGATTATCCCTCTTCTACCATGGTCACTTGCCAGTATTGACAAGTTGTTCGTTACAGCGCAGAATTTGACTGTAAAGATTAAAACATAACGGTTCATTTTCATTAGTTATTTTATATATGGGTCGTTGGAGCTAGAATTCTGCAGTCTCTGTATCGTACACAGAGATAAAGCAGAGTTTAACTACTGTGAGGAGCTTCCAGCCAATCAGAATTGAGTATTGAGACAGACCGTGGTATAATCAGTGTTCTTCAACTTTGTGACTTTATTTAAAAGGCATCATTATAACAGATGAACAATCATAATTTTTTTGTGCCTGATTTCATTTAGCCAGTACAGGTGCTACAAACCGGCAGCCGGAGGAATCGACGGCGAGCGGCGCCGCGGCCTCAACGCTCCCGGGTCAGTTTAAACAGCGAGCGCCCATGTACAACGCCAGCACTGCCAGTCCCACAGCTCCCACCTCTCCCACTACGCCCACCAGCACACCCCACAACAACGCCCCTCCCACCGCTGCCACTGCAACACAACCGGACACGGCCACGCCTCCATCCACTACTGCAGCTCAAGCCACACCAACGGCTGCCCCCCAGCAACCTCAGCCCAAAAAGAATCTATCGCTCACGGTAATGAGAGCATACTGCACTGATCTTACACTCTCCAAGGCCTTTCTCAAAGTTTCACCTTCTCTTCGTTCGTGTTTTTCTTTTTCGTTTTGTTTTTAATCACTACAGAGAGAACAGATGTACGCCGCACAGGAAATGTTTAAGACTGCAAACAAAGTCACCCGACCCGAGAAAGCTCTTATCCTGGGCTTCATGGCAGGATCAAGAGGTACTGTAACCAGGAACACGCGTTGTATATTCTTTCCTTTATCACCTTTTACACTCTCGTGCTAATATATATGCATATATTTGCATTCTGCTACAATAACTGAAACGCAGATACACTAATTAACAATAAATCAATAAACAAACACCTAACGTAGATCTGTTAATAAATAGATCCTCAGTCCTGAGCTTGAGAGATGATGAGCATCAAATCTTAATTCTCTGTTGGATGAATAATTTATTGTTGCACAAGCATAGTAGGCATCACAGCAATAAATAAAACACATAATTAACATACCACATACTTTCTAAAGTGTTCGTAGTGTATGAATGTGTGTGTGAGTGTGTGTGATTGTGCCCTGCGATGGTCTGGGACCCTGTCCAGGGTGTACCCTGCCTTGTGCCCGATAATCCCTGGGATAGGCTCCAGGTTCCCCCGTGACCCTGAAAAAGGAGTAAGCGGTAGAAGATGGATGGATGGATACTTTCCTACATTTCAGGCTCAATACAAATTATAAGGAATGCTGTATGTGTAAACACTCACTAGGTGGCGGTATATCTCCATAAATGATGCTGACTGTTGAGCGTTTTTAACTATGCAGATAACCATGACTAATTGTCATATTTTTCAAGTAAAAATAATTCAAATATAACCAAATTTTTTTTATTGTTAATGGTAATCTGTGGATTATTTCTGTACAATTCCATAATTATTCCATTTGGTGCACTGACCTTCATATGCAATTACAAATATGCCTTTATATCCATGTAGCATTGGTGATTTGTTGATCTAAAATAATCACTGTTATTTATTGGCTAGTCATTATACACTGTAAGCAGATCACTTGTTTGGTCAGCAATGTACAAAAATATCAAATAATATGACAAATTTGATAAACGGGGAAACCTTCCATATGTGAAGCAGGGAACTTTTATACAAGATGTACACCGCCATTCCCTCACCAGCTTTTTGAAGCGAATAAAGGCAAATAAAGACACTTTCAGCAGATTGCTGTGCTGTTTAGGCTACACGACTTGCTCTCTTGTAATCTGGAGTCATGAAGTTGTGGTGTTCACACTACATGGTGTGTGAACTAGACTTAAGGTGAAAACATACAGCTTGTGTTACCAAGAATGTGTAAAACACCAAGACGTCTGTCTTGTACCTTTCAGGAAGCTTTACCTCTGACTGGAGACTCCTTCCAAAAACGCTAAACAATCATCATCTAGATAAACCAATCAATCTGTCCTGTATAGATCCATTATATATTAAGCTTAATACAAACTGATTCTAGTACATATGCAGTATTTATATACATTGCATCGCAATATGTGATTTCGATACACCGTGTAGGCGTGGTGTCTGTCCTGGGAGCTTGATGTGTAGACGTCCAAACTTGTCTCGTTCTCACTCTTACAGAGAACCCATGTCCGGAGCAGGGTGACATCATCCAGATCAAGCTGAGCGAGCACACGGAGCTTCTTCCTAAAGCGGACGGTACAGGCAGCACCACCATGCTGGTGGACACGGTGTTTGAGATGAACTACTCCACAGGGCAGTGGACCCGCCTCAAAAAATACAAACCCATCACCAATGCATCCTGAGGATCTGGAAAACACACACACATTTACATACACACATCCATCACATTGTCTTTTGAAGAAGGCAACACACACTTACACATACACACACAGTATCTGGGCCAAAACGTCAGACTAAGAAACTGTCTTGATGGTAATGTGGTGTTTCAGTGGAGTGAGGTGGACTTCTTATTTTGCTAAGCTCACTTCCTGTCTGTGTTCCTGTATTGCCAAAAGTCAGGGAACTACTTTCTATATATATATATTTTGTTTTGTGGTTTGTAATACGTTCTCCAATTATAATTGCCTGGTTGTTGAAGATGGATTGGAATAGAGGTGGGGTTGTTGCTCTGGGACGCTTGTAGCTTCTTTGATTGACCCCTGTATGTTTGGCCTTACATGCCGTTACATGTTCCAAAACACACAAATATGTCCATTTGTTTCAATGTGAGAATATGAGGAAAATAATTACATTTGCAAAAAGATAAAACCTAGGTTGTTTGCTGGTTAGATATTTTTGGAGAATGTTTGATTGTTCTTCAGTCCTCAGGAGAAGGAAAGAAATAAATCGATCCATGTCCGGACCAAAACGCGTGTTCGCTGATTTTAACGTGTACCTGAATTATCGTTTTAGTTTGAAGCTTTACATTTATTCATTTAGCAGACGCTTTTATCCAAAGCGACTTACAAATGAGACACACTCACACACCAATGGTAGCAGAGCTGCATGCAAGGTGCTAGCTTGCCATCGGGGGCAACTTAGGGTTAAGTGTCTTGCCCAAGGACACTTCGGCATGGGATCACCCGGGCCGGGATTCGAACCACCAACCCCACGATTAGTGGACAACCCACTCTACCGACTGAGCTACAGCCGCTTTAAAGGAGCAGTTTGTAATTTTAAATGTCTTCTGCTGATGCAAAATGATTGAAGTGAATATATATTACCCCTTACCCAGAACTCTTCAATATAGACATGCTGCAATATACATAACTCTGAATTTCCGACCTCCAACTGGGAAAGTCCAAAGAAAAAGCTCCCCCAGCACGAATATCCTGTTTGTAAACTTTGGACGAGGAGTTCCACAAGTGACGTCAAATCAACATGGCTGCTCACACATCAGTGTCTGAAACCAGTGTACACAGGGGAAACCCCTAGAGTACGGGGAGAACATGCAAAGTCCGCACACGCAGGGTGGAGGTGGGAATTAAACCCCCAACCCCTTGAGGTGTGAGGCAAACGTGTTAAACACTAAGCCACAGTACCCCGCCTAGTCTCTTTGCAGAAAAATGTGGCCAAAAGTTTGTGGATACCTGAACAACATGTCCAAATGTACATGTTGAACATCTCATTACAGATTTTGTTACCCTTAATAACCTCCACTATTGTGAGAAGGCTATGAGAGATTATTCTTTGATGTCATGTGAGTAGGCCTTGGGTGCCGTCAGCATTCCAATTCCTCCCAAAGGTGTTCAGTGGCGATTATTAATTATGCATCTTAATGAATTGGATTATTAATCAGATTACTTGTCAGTTTTTTCCCCCCCGTAGCTCTGTAATAATGGGGGAAAAAAACTTCAGTGGGCTCATGTGGAGCAAACATGAAGGTCTGATCTACATCTCTCATCTGTCCAACTTTAATTTATAGAAATGCCAAATATATTTTATTAAAGGAATGTTTGATCAAAATATTAAACGGTTCCAGTTAATCTATTCACCCTACCTGCCAGGCCCACTGAGAATCACCTGGAAACCTTATTGTGTGCATGTGCATGCTTGCCATAACCTTCAGCAAAGCAACAAAATGACTTATGATGCAGTGTTGGCAACTAATACAACAACCCTTTCTTCCTCTTGTTCTATACATGAGCTTATTACTGCACTTTTCTTTTTTTCCATCTCTGTGCTTATTTTACACCTTAGATGACAAACGATGAAAAGCACAGACTGGAAAAGCTATAATTCCTTTATGACATCTGGTATGTTTCAGCTACAGTGGGGGGGTATTTGATCCCCTGCTGATTTTGTACGTTTGCCCACTGACAAAGAAATGATCAGTGTATAATTTTAATGGTAGGTTTATTTGAACAGTGAGAGACAGAAAAACAACAAAAACATCCAGAAAAAAACACGTCAAAAATGTTATAAATTAATTTGCATTTTAATGAGGGAAATAAGTATTTGACCCCTCTGCAAAACATGACTTAGTACTTGGTAATGACTTAGTAATTACTTTTCATTTTCAATGCCCTGGCTGAGGGAAGGAGGTTCTCACCCAAGATTTGACGGTACATGGCCTCGTCCATCGTCCCTTTGATGCGGTGAAGTTGTCCTGTCCCCTTAGCAGAAAACCACCCCCAAAGTATAATGTCTCCACCTCCATGTTTGATGGTTGGGATGGTGTACTTGGGGTCATAGGCAGCATTCCTCCTCCTCCAAACATGGCGAGTTGAGTTGATGCCAAAGAGCTCCATTTTGGTCTCATATGACCACAACACTTTCACCCAGTTCTCCTCAGAATCATTCAGATGTTCATTCGCAAACCAGACGGGCGTGTATATGTGCTTTCTTGAGCAGGGGAGCTGCAGGAGTTCAGTCCTTCATGGCGTAGTGTGTTACCAATTGTTGTCTTGGTGACTATGGTCCCAGCTGCCTGGAGATCATTGGCGAGATCCTCCCGTGTAGTTCTGGGCTGATTCCTTACTGTTCTCATGATCATTGCAACTCCACGAGGTGAGATCTGGCATGGAGCCCCAGGACGAGGGAGATTGACAGTTCTTTTGTGTTTCTTCCATTTGCGAATAATCGCACCAACTGTTGTCACCTTCTCACCAAGCTGCTTGACAATGGTCTTGTAGCCATTCCAGACTTGTGTTGGTCTACAATCTTGTCCCTGACATCCTTGGAGAGTTTTTGGTCTTGACCATGGTAGAGAGTTTGGAATCTGATTGATTGATTGCTTCTGTGGACAGGTGTATTTTATACATGTAACAAGCTGAGATTAGAAGCATTCCCTTTAAGAGTGTGTTCCTAATCTCAGCTCGTTACCTGTATAAAAGACATGTGGGAGCCAGAAATCTTTCTTATTGAGAGAGGGGTCAAATACTTATTTCCCTCATTAAAATGCAAATTCATTTATAACATTTTTGACATGCGTTTTTCTGGATTTTCTTGTTGTTATTCTGTCTCTCACTGTTCCAGTAGACCTACCATTAAAATTATAGACTGATCATTTCTTTGTCAGTGGGCAAACGTACAAAATCAGCAGGGGATCAAATACTTTTTTTTTCCCCCACTGTAATGGCAAACTGATTTGAATAGATCCCAACCTGATGTAAAATTGTTAAGCCATTAAATAATGCCATTAATGAGGCTTTTAACATCTTTTATTTATTTGCTTATGTTTTGTGCCATTCATCTCCTTTTGAAACCTGTGCTTCTGATAGAATCTATCCGAAACTCCAAAGATGTTAGGTTTGTAAAACTCAAACTGATTTAATAACTTGACGAAACACAAGGGAAATTATATTTGTAATATATTTATTAATCATCGTTACTGAAAAGAAATGGGTCCACCAACTCCACGTGGTCCAGTTCCTCAGGTGGTTCCTGGGTTTCTCCAGCCTCCGAAAGCTTTCTCCAAATACAGAGCCACAGCTAGCGTTAGACGGTCTTGCAGCTTCCCTCCCACCACCTGCACACCGAGGGGCAAACCCTCCTCACTCAGCCCCAAAGGACACTGGGTTACAGGTAGAGCCAGTGCATTGAAGATTGCTGCAAACAGGTAAGGGACGATACTTGAATCAAGAATATGACTGAATGATGAATATGATTCCTGGTTTACGTGTATGCTTCATGTGGTGTTACCTGTGTATGAAAAGTTATATACAGTGAATAATGGATGATGGTGTTTGGGGGCCAGGAGAGGATGAGAGGGGTACAGCAGCACGCCATCTGTCCCCAACATCTTGTCCATGTCACGCTGTAGTGCCTCCTTCATCTTGAGGTAGAACGGTGATGGTTTGCTACCGTTAAGAGCCAGACCTGTACAATCCATATCGAGGAGTGGATTATTATAAGGGCATTTATTCAGACCTTTTCTATATAGTGCTGGTGTGTGAGGGTTTTATTGTTTTTTAATGTGCAGGTTTGTGATTTAATTTTGTGCATTACCAATGGAAGCTAGTGTGTGGTCAGATTTCCCAAAAATCCGCTTGATCAGTTCCCAGACCGGCCACACGGTCGAGCCTCCATCTGCCATCAGCTCCACAAAAGGCTGTGGTGGCTGGAACAAAAACACACATCCAGAAGACCGAGTTTGGCAAAACTGCCCCTCAATCATCTTTCCCTCAGTGACCCATGATATAATCTACAATGCATTTGGTGTACAAGTATGTTTAAAATAATGAAAGCCATACTATTGGCGCATTCAGAAACAAACCTTGCCATCTTTATCTGGCAGATTCATGCATGTTTCCCAGATCTGGCTTGAGTACTTCATCTGTGGAAAGCTCATTTCCTTAACTTTGACTCCCAAATCTGCCTCTAGTCGCTGAATCACCTACAAACAACAAAAGCACACTAAGGCTTTGGCATTTGTTTATTAAATGTAATTGATACAGAATTATTAGAAACTGCCCAGTATCCCACCTTTCTCTGTGCTTCAACCAGCTGTTTGTCCACAGGGGATGTCAACGGAGATCCACCATCATCTACCACTGTGAAGAAATTAAGCTGCTTCAGGTCCACCTCCGAGGACAGTGATAGTCTGTGACGATTCATGAGGGCAAGATTTTAGCATGCATCAACATTTTCTTCAGTAAATATATTTCCTATGAGGCTATTCACATAAAATTTTGTGTCACACAAGAAATATCTCATGGTGGGTAAAAGCAAAAAGCTCTCCCAAAGACCATCGCAACCTTATTATTGCGATACATATTGATGGAATTGGACACAGACATATTAAAAACTTCTGAATCCTCCGGTAAGCACCATTGGGGCCATTATGTGAAAGTGAAAGCAACATCACTCCATCATCAACCGGCCACACACAGGAGCTACTCACACGATTTCTAACCAGGGAGTCAAAAAATAGTCAGAAGAGTAGCTCAAGAGCCAAGGACCACTCAGAAAGAGCTCCAGAAACACTTGGAGGCAGCAGGTGCCATCATCACAGAGAAAACAATATGCAATGCACTCCACTGCTTATGCTCACCCCGTAAAACTACATTACTAAAGAAAAGGCATGTCGAGGCTCATTTAAAGTTTGCTACAACTCATTTGTACAAGCCTATGAAACACTGGGAGAGTGTAGTCTGGGCAGACAAGAGCAAAATTGAACATTTTGGCTGTCACACTACACACCATGTTTGGAGAAGAAATGGCACTGCACATCACCCTTAAAATACTACACCACAGTGTGCAGGTGGAAGCATCATGGTGTGGGGCTGTTTTTCATCACATGGTACTGGCAGACTTCATATATAGTATCTCACAAAAAGGAGTACACCCCTCACATTTTTTTTAAATATTTGATGATATCTTTATGTAGAGCAACAATTCTTTTTTCAGATCCTCAGAGAGTTCTTTGCCATGAGGTGCCATGTTGAACTTCCAGTGACCAGTATGAGGGAGTGTGAGAGCGATGACACCAAATTTAACACACCTGCTCCCCATTCACACCTGAGACCTTGTAATACTAACAAGTCACATGACACTGGCGAGGGAAAATGGCTAATTGGACCCAATTTGGACATTTTCACTTAGGTGTGTACTCACTTTTGTTGCCAGCGGTTTAGACATTAATCTCTGTGTGTTGAGTTATTTTGAGGGGACAGTAAATTTACACTGTCACACAAGCTGTACACTCACTACTTT
>JAFFST010048615.1:9747-24043 GCA_022414735.1 Noturus placidus
TTTCCCCCACCCCCCCCCCCCACCAACACAAAATGTCAGCACAAACCAAAATGTTTACAGCACAAACCAGCACAAACGAAGCTGGAACGAATGAGACCATTTTGGATTAATTTGGAGCATGGGGGGGGAGGGCTGAGTGACCCCAGGATGACCTATAATTAATCTGTTAATATCTCCTGAACGAAAGCAGCACAAACAAAAGTTTTTACTGCACAAACCGGCACAAACGGAGCACAAACGAATGAGACCATTTTGCTGACATTTTGTGTTGGTGGGGGGGCAACTTCACACAGGTAAATTGGTACCATGGTACCAAACCGTAGTAGGAGGTGGTCCGAGTTCTTTTGCACTGGAACTGTCCTGAGATTCCCATTATCCTGAGCGCAGCCCGTACTCGGGTCTGCGATTGTTCAGGACGCAAAGTAACCAGCGCATGTGTTTTAGCCAATCATTAGTTTCCACAACACACATGTAAAATTGTGGGATGTTATTCAGATATGGGGAAAGGAAAAATACAGGAGCAGTTAAACTAAACTTACAAGAATGCAGACGTTTTTACATCGTTAAATGCTAAATTTAATTAGAGTGGGTTCGACAGAACCAGTGAGCAATGAAATAAAGGATTGTCCGCAATACTTAAAAATAAGACACCAAACCAGCAGCTCCATTGATGTAAAAAAATAAGTTCATGTGGTTTACATTTATTCATTTAGCAGACGCGTTTATCCAAAGCGACTTACAAATGAGACACACTCACACACCAATGGTAGCAGAGCTGCATGCAAGGTGCTAGCTTGCCATCGGGGGCAACTTAGGGTTCAGTGTCTTGCCCAAGGACACTTCGGCATGGGATCACCCGGGCCGGGATTCCAACCACCAACCCTACGATTAGTGAATTAGTGGACAACCCTCTCTACCGACTGAGACACAGCCGCCCAGGTTTGACAAACTTGATGCACAAAACCCACAATGCACAATTCCCTGTGTACATTGGTGATGGTGTAAGATGAATGCAAATGAAGGGTTCAATAGAATCATGTGAGTCTGAAACCAGACAAATGCTGCCTGCCTGTGCTTCTGTGTTTAACGTTGCTATACTTGGTGAAGCAGGCTTGGGAGTCTCAGATAGAGACGTGTCAATCAAGCATGCATATTGAATATTAGGCCACGCCCAGCCAGTCCTCTTAAAACTTAGATGGTCTGCTGGAAACCTGATGTCGCTGGATGTTCAATACACCACTTAAATTTGATATCATAATGTTGTTTTTAAAGTTTGAAGTCATAACGAAGTTCTTTATCGAATCTTCACGATTACCTGTAATACAAAGCGTGACTAATAAACTCTTGTCTTCTTTTGTGTGAACATCGGAAAAGAACATGCACTGTGCAGTGAACAATACAAGATAAAATAGTGTTGAGACTCAGGAGATCATTGAAATGCAATGTGTGTTTGCAGAGCCAGGCTCAACTTGGTGTCTGTGGTATTTACCAACGCAAGACGAGAGACAGTGAGAAAGACAATGTGTGTGTGTCAGACATGCAGGAATTGTTCATTTAAGCAGCAGTATGGGTCGACATGTGACTTTTTCTGAAATTGGAAAGCAGAATATGCTAATAGAAAGGGTTTTTTATTAGTATTATTATGAAAAGAGAGACAGACGAAGAGAGAAAGCAAACTCTAAGTGTACCAGACATTTGCAAATGAGTCTTGATTCAAACCCCCCCCCCCCCCCTCTTCTTCTTCGCTCCCTTGAGCTCTGGAGGCACCGTGATCTCCGTGAGCAGGCTGTGATTTTCTGAAATGCTGAAATGAAGATCAGGACATCTTTAGGAATGCAAATGCTCAAGGCAGCACTCCTTCCTGTCTCAAACTGACAAAATCAAGCGACTGCTTGAATTACAAATGTGCTCCACTCACTTTACCTTTAATTCAACACAGTCAGTCCAGAGAGATGGCCTACTCTTTCATAGCTGCCATGGAAGAGACAGATTAGAGCGTAACTTCCTTTGGTCCAGGTCAATAACACTCCAATTATGATGTCCAGAAGCCACCACTTCCTCCAAGTGTTTGTTCTTACAGATGCAGCAGTAGTGACTGAGATAGATAGCATCCATAGGTGAGCTGATGAGATTTCGAAGAGCTTCCCATCCAACCCTGTAACAGTATTTACTACAATTTATTTAGAAGTAAGGAAGTAAGGAATACGAACTTCAGCATTTGCTATTATATAAAAATAATCCAAAAGGTTTTGGTCTCATGCATTATTTTGCAAGGTCTTCATTTGATGACATGTAATATGGACTTATAACAAATGAAATACTGAGTATTAGAAAACCTCGCACGCTCCACAATCACGCAGAGGTGTTTAACAGTGCGTTCATCCATCCATCCATCCATCTTCAACTGCTTACTCCTTTTCAGTGTCACGGGGAACCTGGAGCTTATCCCAGGAAGCATCGGGCACAAGGCGGGGTACACTCTGGACAGAGTGCCAGTCCATCGCAGGGCACAATCACATACACACTCACATACATTCATACACTACGGACACTTTAGACATGCCCATCAGCCTACCATGCATGTGTTTGGACTGTGGGAGGAAACCGGAGTACCCGGAGGAAACCCCCGACACACGGGGAGAACATGCAAACTCCGCTCACACATGGCCCTGCCGGGACTCAAACCCCAGACCCTGGAGGTGTGAGGCGGACGTGCTAACCACTAAGCCACCGTGCGCCCCCTTATATTGAGGAGTCGTCAATATATTACGTCATCAAATTTTCGGCCATTTTTAACTCCCCCCCCATGTCATCTAACGTCATCAGGCCCTTAACCCCCCCCAATGATGGCGTCATTATCTTACATGTACACTTTTACCTTTTTTACTTTTAATTTTAAGGGGTCTGGGGCTGCCATGTGTGTTCGGGAATTATCTCCTAATATTTTGTACTTTGTTACAATACCACAGAAATACTGACGTCACACGCACTTCCTGTGGCATATAACACGTATAATACTCCACAGGAAGTGCGTGTGACATCACTATTTGTGTTTGTTTGTTTGTTATTTTGGCAATTTGCAAATATTTCAGTAAGTAAATGATGAACGTGACAGTGGTGACACTAAACACGGGGAAGATGCAAATACATTGATGACGTAATCACGTCCGTGAGCCCCCCCCGTCGTTATTAGACGTCATCGTACCCTTCACCCCCCCCATGACGTAATAAATGGACGACCCCTTATTATGTTTCAGGTGATTTTAAAGCTCTCAATTGGCAGTGTATGATGTTACTTATAAATAACCAAGGCCAAAAAAAAATGTCAGTGACCTGTAGAGTTAAATGTATTAAGGAGTTTAATGTCAAAATTCAACTGTCATTGTCGGGTACTGACCGCATAATTAGTGTTTTATTGCAGCTTTACTTCCTATCTACAAACTGGTCCAACATGATGTATGATGTGGGTTTCTATACACTAATTTCTGACTAATTTCTGAGGTAGAGGAGATCCCAACAGGATTTATTTTGTCATTACAGTAATTATCACATGACGGACAGATGGATGTATGTTATTTCAACAGTCCTTTAGATATATGACTAGAATCTCAATTAGAATTTGACATTTTTTGGCTTAACATTAGTAGTTGGCAAAGGTGTTCACAAAACATAATACTTTAACAATATTAAATACCTCAAAAGAGCACATTAGCTAGTCGACTACATCGATTAGCGAACGTTATTACCTCTACGGCATTAATGATCAGCATTCGATTTGAATCATTACATCCTTTGTAAATGGTGCACTTATATAGCGCTTTTATCCAAAGCACTTTACATTGTGTCTCATCCACACACACACACACATTCACACACACACACACACCATTGGTAGCAGAGCTGCATGCAAGGCGCTAGCTTGCCATTGGGAGCAACTTGGAGTTCAGTGTCTTGCCCAAGGACACTTCGGGATGTGAAGTCATGTGGGCCAGGAATCGAACCGCCAACCCTACGATTAGTGGACAACCCGCTCTACCACCTGATCCACAGCTGCCCGTGTTTAATATTACTAATTGTGTTCAGGCAAGATATCCAGCCTACTATGATGATTGAGTTAGCAATAGTTTTGACACTGTTGACTCAGAGACATTTGTCACTTGACAAAATCCGGACTAGCAGGCTGGTGCAGGAGTGAGGTAAAGCAGGAAGCAAACACAAAAGTAATCATGAGAGTTCTGTGACTGCTATTCATAGTGAAAGCCGCCAATCATTCACTCAGTTCCACTGTGTCTGAAATCAAGACTAGTGGTAAAATGTGGGCATGTGGCACATGGCACAATGTCTATGAGTGCATTTCTAAAGTCTGTTCTGCACTTAGCCTCACATACAGTATTCTAGCACTTATTCTTTTCCTGTTAGCAAATCCCTCAGCTTTCTGCTTCCCACCTGTCTTACCTGGAGGCAGTAAGAGCTCAGCAGTGAAGGTCCTGTAGTAGTGAGTGAAAGCTTGTGAGGACAAATCTAAGTACTGTCACTTTTAGGTCCTTGAATAGGACCCTTACTGCCCAACAGATCAAGGGGTGATGATGCTTTACTCTGATCCCAGTTTCCTGGCAATTCTGTGATATGTGTACTGTAACTATCACTTTGGCATATGTAACCTGCTTCTACCAAACCCAAAAACATACCCAGAATATCCAAGACTCACAAGCAGCATATCCCCGTTCACAAACATCAGACTTCTAATCACACACACACACACACACACACACACACACACACACACACACCTGTTTTAATCACCACACACCTTGTATGGTTATTCTTTGCTTCAGCATTAGTGCCTATGATGTTTCTCCCATGTTCTCCCAAGGCCATGTGGGTTTCCTTGGGTTCTTCACTTTCCTCCACACCTCCCAAAAGCATGCTGGTAGATGGATTGGCTATGCTAAATTGCCCCCATGGTGTGGATCTATGTTTAAATGTTGAGTTTTTGGACAAGTATCCATGGTGTATTCCCAACTCACACCTAGTGTTTGCAAAACAAGCTCTGGATGCACCATGGTCTTGACCAGTATCACTGACGATGGATGAATGAATGAATGAATGAATGAATGAATGAATGAATGAATGAATATCTGTTTGCACATTACCCAACCATTTGTTTACCAACGTTTCACATGTTCTTCCTTGCAGTTGTGTAGGTTTCCAGCAGGTTCTCAGATTTCCTCCCACTTCCCAAACGCCGACCAGGAGGTGAATTGGTGACTCTAAATTTCCCCTAACTGTGAATGTGCGTGCATATTGAGCTGCAATGGATTTCGCATCAAGATAAAGTCCTGCTTGTGCATCCGAATCTGTGTGATTTTGTGACAGGAACAGTCTTGCTTGCATGATAATACATTCATACATTATCGATCAACAGTAAGTGATTTATCTTAGTCAGGGATATGGAGGATCTGGAGAAAAACGGATGAGACAGAGGAAATCTATGCAGAGATGCTTGCATGCTTTCAGCATGCACTACAACTCCACACAGACAGTAACCCGAGCCTAGGATCGACCCAGGGACCCTGTAGCTGGGAAGCAGCAACTCTACCTGCTAAGTCACCTTTCTCAATTCTAGTCCCCCTCGCAGAGGCACATACAGTACACAAACTACCAGACATGCTTGATCAAACAGGATCAGGATCTTAACTCAGAGACAGGACAGAGACAAGCCCATAGGGGATCCTCACACTTCGAGACGTATGATTACTTTCCAGGCACTAAGTTATGCTAATATATTCATCTCTGAACACTTCCTCAGCAACTGTTTTAGATTCCTCTCGCTTGCGGTTTTATGCAAAAGCAGAGTTTTTTCCCCTCTGTTTTTTTTTTTTTTTTCCTCCTTCCACATTAAATCTTTTGCTGAGCACAGTCGCTGAAGATAAGGGGTGAAGGGAACAAGGAAAGGAAATTCAGAAGATCATTGAATACTTTGCCCTCTGTGTAAATGTGGCCTTGATGCAGGAATGCAAATCAGAATGTGCAGTTCCTTTCATAAAAAGAAATCCGAAAATGAAAGCGCACAGGGAATAAAATAAGGTGGAAATGTCACAATTTTGCTAAATTGCATCAAGGGAGGGGGAATTTCATATGAAGTGTGCATCATTGCTCTTGTAATTTCTTTCCCCCATACTCAGATTTCCTTTTGCGATATCAAAAGGGGGGAAAAATCAATACTTTTCTCTGCATGTCAGATGATCAAAGGAGATTTGACTGGCATTTGAGTTTCCCAGTGTCACAATGATTGAATACTTTCTAATTTCAGATTGCAGTGAGTGGGAAAAGGTTATTTTACTCTAATAGCACTCTCTCTATGACACACACGTATACACTGAGAGCACAGGAGTATAGACAACGTGGGTACATTTCCCTTTCCCGAAGCAGCAAATCACAATGAGTCTCTCAATGTATCCGTCAGTTCAAAACATGACTCTGTCAATCTATTATTAATCTATTATCTATCTAGTTTTGATACTTCAGATCACATTTTCCTTGGTTTTATTTACACAATTTGTTTTGTTGTTGTCTCTGAATCTTTTCTTTACACTTCCGTGTGTGTTCTAGTTCTAGAAGGTTTCAATCAGTAAGTACACAACTGCGTGTGATCTATAACAGCATGATACTTCTGAGATATCATACTAATATGACCCTACAGATATCATATTTAACTTCACTACTGTATATACTACCTAGTGTAGTAGTGTAGTGAAGTCATACTGAAACTGGAATGAAAATAAACCTATACAGTACTGAAAATGCTTTTAAGATACAATTAGTAAACTACACGTTTAGAAATAAAAGGTACCAAACTGTACTTTTCCTTGTCGATGAGGTGGGACCATCAGGAGTGCATCTGTTGTGGCTTTAGAGTGCGTATTGTACCTGCTAAAAGTGCATGTGGTGCACACACACACCAATGGTAGCAGAGCTGCATGCAAGGTGCTAGCTTGCCATCGGGGGCAACTTAGGGTTCAGTGTCTTGCCCAAGGACACTTCGGCATGGGATCACCCGGGCCAGGATTCGAACCTCCAACCCTACGATTAGTGGATTAGTGGACAACCCGCTCTACCCACTGAGACACAGCCGCCCCTTTATTTATAAGATATATGTATTCAAAATGTATAGTCTCTCTCTACCACCAATACGGAGCAACAGTTTTGATGACATCATTCTACACTTCAGCTTCTCATCAGATTTTCTGTCCAATCAAATGCTCTCTAGGGTCTGAAGTGTCCTGCCACCAACATTATAAAAATTCATGGTGCTAACTGTCAAGTACGGCTTAGCCCGGGTTGTGAGGTAAGCTAAATGCTATTGGCTATTTAAAAATGGACAGGAACCACACGATGTGTCCCACCCTGACTTCCTGTTTCATTGGAAATTATGTCAAGATATCGAATAACACTGTGCATTTCAAACACTGTACATTCGAATAACACTGTACAAGTATAAAATTAAAATGAATTACAGTCATTAATACGCGACGGAACATTAGCTAGTATTTCCCCACTGTCTTACAAAGGCTACGTAATAGTGTTATGTTCAGCTACAGTGGAAATGCTGCTCAAGTATCCGGAAGAGCTTGTAAATTTTCAAAATTACGGCAGATTTTCCACAGATTTGGGCGTCATGTGACATCATCGCAACAAGCATTCAGCCAAAGCCTGCTTCGACTTCACATGCGTCGAACATGAGTACAGCTAAATGGTCTCATTTACCGACAAACATCACTGGGAAAGACCGTGAAAAACAATTCCGTGCGATCACAATTACGCCAATTCAAGTAGTTTTCTGCAAAAAAAACAAAAAAAGCACAACTCAACGAAATCCTGTACAGACTGAATAAAGATGAAATGGGAAAAAGAGTGAGGATAGAAGCACTAGTCAGTGTATTCAACTTCTCAATGATTAAAAACACATCTTGGTCCGATGTTGCATTCGACTTACCTCGGAAATAGGACGTCAGAGACTAATTTTGAATCTCCACGTGTTGGAGCTACAAAGCAGGAAGCCTCCATATTCATCTCCTGTCCTCAAAACAAGAGGAGGAGTATAGTGCATTTGCTATATTTAACAAGGTAATATTTCTGTACGTTGACTGATCTAAAGCAAATAATTATATATACAATATAAGTCATTTAAATCTCATAAGTGCTACTTTGTTTACTGATGCTGTGAGCAGACGTCATGTACTGAACTCCACCCTCTGAGTAAGAATCCTGAGTTCAAGGCTGTTTTCTTTGTTTTTTTCCTAGTTGGAATTGGGAAAGTACGAGTTACAACCTTTAGTAGCGTTATTCTTATACCAACGCCGCAGCCCGAGCATGTCAAGAATAACATCTTGTGTTGTGATATTCTGCATTGTGTGGTTGCTGTTTTATTGTTTCTTTGTTTTTGTTTTTATACTATTTTCAAAGTTGGGCTTTTACATTCATTTTTTATTTGCATTTTTAAAATTTGCATTAAAGACCTGGATAGACAACACCATTCAGACTGTACCATTCTCCACCAGCTTTTGCATGCCATGTGTGTGTGTGTGTGTGTGTGTGTGTGTGTGTGTGTGTGTGTGTGTGTGTGGTACAACAAATCCAAGTGCAGGAGCATGTAGAAAATGCAGGAGCACTAATCCCCATTATGATGTAATCGGAGAAGACTGGTGCTGCTACTGTTCTTAACGGCTCTGACACACACACACACACACACACACATTAACACACTCTAGGGGGGATGTATGAAGTAGTGCTGGAGAAAGAAAATGCACGAGACAAAGTTTAGTTCATCAAAAGACTTCTGTATAAACACACATGTGGAAAGCACAATAGGTAGAACAATGCTAATGAGAGGACAAAAAGAGAAGACTGAAGAAAATGGAATCGGGAGAAAGTACAAAGGTAGACAAACAGCTGGAAAGACAGTGGCAAATAGGCAGCGGGTGGGAAGCAAGGAGAGGAAATTAAGACAAATAGAAGAAGAAGAAGGGACAAGTAAAGAGAAAGAGAGTGAGATTTAAAGGGATTTGTATGCCTGCAGGGGATTTGCAGAGAATTTCGGAAGAAGATTTTACAAAATGCCAAGATGAACTGCAGTGACAGACAGCAGCATTAATTATAAAGAAGACCAGCTAGCACACACTCCTTAGAAAATCCTCTGCGAAGACACACTGCATACAGATCCCGTGTTTTAAGTTTGTTTTGAACACATTATCATGTATTAGAAGTGCAAAACACCTAAGCCACTACTTACCACTTTCAAATAGTCTTCTCATTTTCATCATATTTGCATATTCAAAGGCAAAAAAAAATAAATGTTGTTTTAATGTTCTAGTTTTACGCTCCTGACATACATCGGTTCAAACCTGAAATTCTTAAACTTATCATTAATGTTATACTATTCCAATTTTTTTTTTTTTAGCCCAACAGAAATGGAGACACTTATTTCCCCAAATGTCATTTGATTAGCCATATAATTCACTACATAAATTCTAGCACAGCATTATGTAGTTCTCTGTGTAATGAGAATATATTTACATTTATTCATTTAGCAGACGCTTTTATCCAAAGCGACTCACAAATGAGACACATTCACACATGGTAGCAGAGCTGCATGCAAGGTTGCTATCGGGGGCAACTTAGGGTTCAGTGTCTTGCCCAAGGACACTTCGGCATGGGATCACCCGGGCCGGGATTCCAACCACCAACCCTACGATTAGTGGATTAGTGGACCACCCGCTCTACCAACTGAGACACAGCCGCCCTTCAGGACCATAAATATTCAGACATTGACAAAACCTTTTCTTATTTAGTCTACCACAGTATATATTGTGGAAAAGGGGCACAGTGGCTTTTTGGTTAGCACATTTCCCTCACACCTACAGGGTTGGGGGTTTGAATCCTACCTCAGACCCTCTTTATACTAGTGCACTCTCAAAAACGGAGACTTTTGGAAACGCAGAAGACCCCATTTTAGTTTGAAAACTCCAGACTTGTGTTTCAGTGTAAACACACCAAAAGTGAGTACACCCCTAAGTGAAAATGTATAAATTGGGCCCAAAGTGTCAATATTTTGTGTGGACACCATTATTTTCCAGCACTGCCTTAACCCTCTTGGGCATGGAGTTCACCAGAGCTTCACAGGTTCCACTGGAGTCCTCTTCCACTCCTCCGTGATGACATCACAGAGCAGGTGGAGGTTCGAGATGTTTGAGGATGCCCCACAGATGCTCAATAGGGTTTAGGTCTGGAGACATGCTTGGCCAGTCCATCACCTTCACCCTCAGCCTCTTTAGCAAGGCAGTGGTGGTCTTGGAGGTGTGTTTGGGGTCGTTATCATGCTGGAATACTGCATACTGATCATGCTGTGCTTCAGTGTGTCACAGTACATGTTGGCAATCGTGGTTTGCTCTGTCATGACCACATCTACCAGCTCTGTGATGTGATCATGGAGGAGTGGAAGAGGACTCCAGTGGAATCTGTGAAGCTCTGGTGAACTCCATGCCCAAGAGGGTTAAGGCAGTGCTGGAAAATAATGGTGTCGACACAAAATATTGACAATTTGGGCCTAATTTGGACATTTTCACTTATGGGTGTACTCACTTTTGTTGCTGGCGGTTTAGACATTAATGTGTGTGTGTTGAGTTATTTTGAGGGGACAGTAAATTGACACTGTTACACAAGCTGTACACTCACTACTTTACATTGTAGCACAGTGTCATTTCTTCAGTGTTGTACATGAAAACATATCATCACATATTTACACACATGTGAGGGGTGTACTTACTTTTGTGAGACAATGTATCCCTCTGTCAAAAAAATAGCTCATGTGTATGTAACCTCTCCTGCTACTAATCACTCCAGCCTCTACAGTTATACTGTAATTATATAGACGGATATTTCTTTTGTTTGGTATAAATGTAATTAGTAAAATTTTATGGAGTGAACCATCTTTGCCAGTGTTAAATTGCTTTTGGTACAGTATGACTAGGTTAATGCAAAAATTGCCACTAGCTTATTAGCATGCTATAAAAACAAACTTACAGCTTCAGTGAAGAAGTCATTAAAAACATCTGTTCAGAAGACAAACACAGACTTAAACGCACTGCTCCATATGTTCAGACCGGCTAGAAAATGAGCAAAAAGAGAAACAGTCTGTTCCCAGGACTTAGATCATGTGCAACATCATTGACCTTTGACCGTTAGTGAACAGTGATAAATAAAGTTTTATTATTATGAATAGAGATATGGATCTTTAGCATCAAGAACTAGGTTTATAAGCATATATATATATATATATATACAGTATAAATATGGGGTCCAATGTTTGTAATAGACTTCAATTAGACCAAAATAGCATTGTGTAGACAGGAGGTTTTAGTTGCATGGGGTGTCATGGAGTGCAGATTGTATTGCGGTGATGAAGTAGCACGAAGACGATTTGTAGAGAGCCGGGCAAAAAGCAAGCGATGAGAAGACGGATGAGATTTCGGTGCTGTACTCCAGTCTAATTGCTGTGTGAGATTAGCTGATCTGATCCTACCATATTGGTGTTCCGAGGTTGTATTACTAGCCACTTAAAACGACAAAACCCCAAAGGCTTTATTGAACTCAGACATGTAACCTATGAACAGATCATGAAATGTGTAACTGCAGTCTATAACCAATCTGAAATGTCTTTAGCTTCTAAGGTGTCTCAAGCAAGTGTGATTGTTTTGCCTCGCACCTCCGTGGTTAGAGGTTTGAATCACACCTCCGCTCTGCGTACACAGAGTTTACATGTTCTCCCCATGCTTTGGCGATTTCCTCCGGGTACTCTGGTTTCCTCCCCCAGTGATGGGTTGGCACCCCTGTCCAGGATGTCCCCCGCCTTGTACCCCAAGTTCCCTGGGAACTTGTTCGCCCAAGTACTCCTAGGCTCCCACTCCAACCTTAATTCCAAAGTTAATGTTTGCAGATAAAATTCCATGGCTAACCTAATGCTAATACTTGATGCTTAATACTAGCATGCTAATTTAGCTACTAATCTTTGAGTAGTGCTAGGTTGTTAACCACGACATACACCGTCTAACATCAGGGACCCCCTGTAACGTCTAACTTCTAGCTTTTCCGCAGGTACCTACGCACAAAACCTTGCTAAAACAGGTATATTTGGTGTGGATGGTATGCAGCACACCTCAGAATTTCCTTATGTTTGAATATTTTGAGAATATGTTTACATGATGTCTACATAAACGACCGTTCATCAGGTGATGCTATTTAGTTTAGGACAGCTGTTCATCAAGTACTGTAGCCTATATACAGATTTATAAGATGTGTATATATATATATATATATAACTACACACATTTCTATGGCAAAAGTTATCCTGGTATAAGAGCTCACCCTTATTTTTGCCCTTCATAGAGGGAAGAGTAAGCAAAACTCTTAAATAATAATGTATTGAGATCACAGGTAAATGGGTACATAAATATTACTGCAAACGATGCATCAAAAAAAGTGTCCTTCAACCATTTACAATAGGAAATATTCACATTCTTCTACAATAATTGGCACATTGGTAATTCAGAATACATCATTTCTCGACTGCAACCTTCTCTGACCTGAGATTTGAACAAGAATATAACATTGAATCGTATTCAAAGAGTGCACGATAACAAAAAGAGATCCAAAATGAGAAGTTACAAGAATCAGAGAAAATACATTCTTTGAATTTTTTAATTTTTAATTATTATTTTTTTTTTACCATGTACCCAGCTCAGCAACCTCCACCCGCCCTCTGACCCCCTGCTGAGATTCAGAGTTTTTAATTCTCCCAGTGATGTTCAGGATCCAAAAACAGCTAGCTTGAATAAACAGCATTAGCAACACGAACATAGCAGTAAATCTTATCGCCATGGAGCAGAGAGGAAAAAAGTCAGGGGCATGAGATGGGGTTTCCACTATCTGTAAAAAAAAATAATAATAAATCTCTCTCACAAATCTCTCTCTTCCTCTCTCTATGGCCGAGGAAGAGGCTCGTTTTATAGGGCACGACGTTGGTACTCGCTCTGATTTAGATATGCTTGTTCTGAAAGTGAAGTGGTTTAGGCAGAGGGAAAACATACTCATCTGTGCAATTTCTTTCATCGTTTTATTGTGTGCTTGTGTGCTGAAGCTTTGTGGGCCACAGTGAATAAAAGCTACAAACATTCAGTTAGTAAAATGCAGTGGCTATAATGAATTGTTCCCTCAGGACACTTGACTACAGTTACACTGTACACATTAGGTTACATTCCTGACACTTTGGTGGAAATTGTATTCCACCGCAGAATTAATTATAACAAAGAGCAGCTAACAAACACTGATTAGCTATCTCATGCTAACATACAGAACTTGTCCAGCTCGTGGTAATACACAGAGATTACCCATGTTCTGCTGCTGCACACTGTTAACCTATCTTACAATAACACACACGTTTTAGCCATATCATGCTTTCACAGGCTGATATTTTCACCCAACTCATGCTAAACAATGCTCCTTAGCAATTTGTTTTGCTAGCACAGACTCCTTTCTCATTTCGACACACTCCTTTCACATTTCTTGCTAGTACAAACTCCTTGCCCATTTCAACACAGACTCTTTTGGCATTCCTTGCTAGCGCCGACTCCTTTGGTGGCGACTGTGGATCAGGTGGTAGAACGGGTTGTCCACTAATCCACTAATCGTAGGATTGGCGGTTCGATTCCCGGCCCTCATGACTCCACACGCCGAAGCGTCTTCGGGCAAGACACTGAACCTCAAGTTGCTCCCAATGGCAAGTTAGCGCCTTGCATGCCAGCTCTTCTACCATAAGTGTGTGAGTGTGTGGGTGAATGAAAACCAGTGTAAAGCGCTTTGTAGAACCACTAAGGTAAAAAAAAAAAAAAACGCTATATAAGTGCAGACCATTTAGCATTCCTTGTAAGTGCAGACGTCCTATATATTTCTTGCTAGCACTGAGTCTGTTCTTATTCCTTGCTAGCACAGACTTCCTATCCAGTTCCTGCTAGCATAGCCTCCTGTTCAATTTCTTGCTAACCTATATCCTATATTTCTTGTCAGCATGTAACCCCATCGCTAGCACAGATACCTTATCCATTTCTTCCTAGCACAAACTTCTCATTCATTTCCTGCTAGGACACATTTACATTACATTTACATTTATTGATTTAGCAGACGCTTTTATCCAAAGCGACTTACAAGTGCACACTCACACACCAATGGGAGCAGAGCTGCA
>JAFFST010048615.1:67125-69625 GCA_022414735.1 Noturus placidus
AGGACAACACAAGTAAACACAAAATGCAATTTGTAAATGAAGGTGTTTATTATTAAAGGTGAAAAAAAATCCAAACCATCATGGCCAAACCATCAAGGAACAGGAAATGAGGAAGGGGCAAACACTTTTTCACACCACTGTACTGTAACCCACCCACACACAATCAGTGCACATTGGTACACACTCCATGCCCCTACAAGGCTGGACAGAAGATAGGCAGGAATTCAACCATCACAAGGTTGTCACTCAAGCTTGGGATTAAACGGGGGAGAGAGGAGTTGCTGTGCAGTCTATTCCGTGACTGAGGGAGGAGGAAAGTCATTGTGAAAGTGTATGTATTGGAGAGGGGTGTGGAGCAAGAAGGACGGTTGCCTCACAGCAGTGGGACTTGTCAGGCCAGAGTTCTGTCAAGCGTGGACTCTGGTGACAGCCATGTCACATCCTGGGTGAGCTGCTTCGTCCCCTACCACGGTGAAGATTACAGTGATCACTGTCTTCAGCTGCATGGAAAACCTCTCAGGACACAGGTCTCAAAGCACACACACACACACACACACACACACACACACAGACCTTTCTCCCTCACTGACCACAAGCAGAATCAAACCTCACCTCCAAATGCAGCGATGAGCCACTGTGTCTCCACATACAATATCCAATACAGAGAATATCCAATATTTTTAGGAGCTGCAAGTCTCCATGCTTCACATAGGAATTCTACACGAGCTTTCTAACCCTGGTCCTGGAGAACTCACTGTCCTGAACATTTTAGTGTTTTCTCTTGAAGCATTGGACCTTTCCTGATTAGTTTTATCAAGTTTGTTGGCGTCAGGGAAAACTAAAGGACAAGACGTACTCTGGGACCGGGCATGGGATTAAAAGGGAAAGATGTGCAATGAATGACAGAAAGGTCCGAAACTTCACCGTAGAGGTGTCTAACTCCATGATGATTAGAATCATGCTGGGTAAAAACACACACACACACACGTCTTCAGTTCTTCTAGTGTGCACTGATAATCCAGTGAACTATAAACCAATTGAGAAGAACATTAATCTAAGATGTGATTTTATCTATCCTCAATGTCAGCTCATTCCACAGCTATGTTAATTAGCCAACGCTTTTGAAAAGAAATAATACGACACTATTATAATTAGTGATCGCGATATACTTTTCCACATCAGTGTCGTTGTTTGCATTTGATTCACTCATATTGATTCGTTCCATTGATTCATTTATCTTCAATCTTGGTCAGGGTGTTGGTGGATATGGAGCTTATGCGAGGAACTCTGGACACCATGGGAGGCCAGTCTATCACCATGATAAAGCGCTATACAAATTGATAAATTATTATGATCCCACACCATCAGCACACCATGAGGCAGTTCAGCGTAGCTAATCCACCATCCGGCAAGATTTTTCCGAGGTGGATGAAGACTGGAAAACCCAGAGAACATGGAAGAAACCCGAGATAGACCAATAACCCAAGCTCAGGATTGAACCAGAGGCTCTGGAGCTGTGACGTAGCAATGCTAGCTGCTGCCCAAATTTTATTTATGTGTTTGTTTACTAGTTTATCGATTTAATATTTAATACATGCCATACAGTCTTTATTATTATTCATAATAGAATCTCTAGTTGAGAAACCAATTGTTATTTTTTGTATTCAAAGAAACACCGGCCATGCTGGTCAAAGATGAAAAGGTTGGCTAACCGTGTTCTTTCATTTTGACATTTTGAGAGACAAAAGGAAGAGGGTTTTGAAACAGACAAGCCTTGATCAAACACAATTGTCGCAGCCATTGTCTCCCTCCTGTGCGTCCAAATAAAGGTTAACAATGTTAAGCGACAATCTCCACGCCTGAGAGACATTAAGTGAAATACAGACAGTCAGACCTGCTTGATTGTGAACAACCCATTTCACCATGACAAGATCCCTTTAATTAGCATTAGCATATCACAGAGTCGCTTGCCAACAGGAAGCAGAGCCCATTTAACCACCTCCACAGGTGACATTTCAAGCCCACTCTTTTTCCATCTTTACAGCATTGTGCCCTAATTAGTGAAAAGAAAACGTGTGTATTCAGGGACTGAGAGAGTCTGAAGTGGTTTGATAAGCAAAGCTTTGTTATTAGTGGGTAGGTGAGGTGGTGTATGAGGTTTCTAGAGGTCTTTATGTAGACGTACACATACACTCATGGCTGGAACTCTCTCAGGGCCTGATAATAGCACTCTCCGATGAGGCCGTGATTGCATCAAGGCTTTGATCTGACCGCTAATCGCTGATGACAGACAGGAGAGCGACAGTGCCACTTCCCTGCTCGATGCGAGGCCTCTTCTCTTCTATCGTCCCTCAGAGAGAGATAGAGAGAGGAAGAGAGACAGCGAGAAAGACTTGGGCTTTCAGAAGCTTGATTTAATCAGGGTCCTCATGGGAACCCAGACAAATTCACATTAGTCCATCCCAGGATTAACGACAGAGGAGAGATCAGGCGTAAACTC
>JAFFST010048615.1:80813-90813 GCA_022414735.1 Noturus placidus
TACACTGTGTCTCATTCACCCATTCACACACACACTCACACACACACACACACACACACACACACACACCCCAATGGTAGCAGAGCTGCATGCAAGGTGTTAGCTTGCCATCAGGGGCAGCTCAGGGTTTAGTGTCTTGCCCAACGACACTTCGGTATGTGGAGTCACGTGGGCCGAGAATCGAACCACCAACCCTACGATTAGTGGACAACCCGCTCTACCACCTGAGCCACAGCCGATATATATATATATTTCACCGTTTGACTGGTGGCACTGTAATGAGATAATCAATGTTATTCGCTTCACCTGTCAGTGTCTTTGATGTTACCAAGGATTTAAAATGAATTTGCATGTCTGTCTCAATGACTATTGTTTAGAATAATACAGATACTAATCATTAGTTGCTAAGTATTACCCAAATGTCCTCAAATTTGAGTGATGGGACTCTGAGGCTGGTCCAGACTGAAGTCAGAGTGAGTGTGGCTGTAGGTTTTCCAACTAGTCGTACTTAGCCTCTGAAAGAATTTCTGATTAAAGAGCACTGAGGTTCTGTCCAAGCCATCAATACTGCCCAAACTCCCATCTCTGCAGTCGCTCTTGCCCTGCAGGCTGATACTTCAGCCTGTGCAATTTAGCCGTGCTTCTTGGTTTTGGTCCTTGCTGCAGTAATTTATTTAACTCTGCGTGAACCGCAGGGGCTCATGGTAGCTGAGATTCTCTCCTGACGTGCTAAAGGGGGAGCAGCATTACCATCCCAGATACCCCCCCCCCCACACACACACACACATCTTGCTTTAGCCAGCTGTTCTTCATCAATTTTTCTCACCAGCGCAGCTGCAAATGTGAATAATCCATGATATCTTGTGTTGAAAGGGTGTGCCTGGGCTCTGTCTCTTCACCCTCAGGCGGAATTTCACCAGACTTCACTCAGTGTTTAACAAGCAGGCTTTTCTGTAGACACAACACTCAAAGATCATGTCCAGATGAGTGCATCACCATGACAGGGTCAACGTATGAGGAACAGGCCCTCCAGCAATCATGCACAAGGAATCAAATGCAGTACCTGAGCTGCTACACACATCAAAGCGCTTAACAAACAGGCGCAAAGCACTTAGTGAACCAAAACAAAACCATGAAAACAAAATAAAGAAAGAGAAATAAAGCAATGTTGTCTTGCTTTGCTGTCACAGACAGAAAATCCAATAATGAGTTGAAGGAGAAGTGACATCTGAACTGGATGAAAGGTGTGTGATGAATCTGAGCAGAACCGAGACAAAGGTGTAAGAGTGCAAGACAGATTGAAGGAGAAAGAGAAGGTCCTAATAATGCCCAAGCCAGGACTTGATGCAAGATGTAAAATGACAGCAGACAAGTCATTCATTATTTATAGCCCTCAAGCTGGATGATTTTTTTTTTCCAGAGCAGGTGAGTGCTGAGGGATCGTGGCACGAAACAAGCAGCCAGTCACAGCCCATTCTCATGACTGTCAGCTAGCCCTGCTGCTAATGCTAGCATTAGCAAGAGCCATGTAAGTGGGTGGCTGCCGCTGTCTGTCTGCCTCCCTTCAATTATGATGCCGGGGGCAAAACCCCTGAAACCATGCCAAAAAATAACAAGTGTACCAGCATTAAAACACAAGGACGCTATCATTGGCAGCTTGTTGGACACAGCAGGCCTTGGGGGATGCAAACAATAGAGTGCTTTTTCTTTACACTCGTTCTCCTGAAGGCTGGTGCAAGTTTTATCAGAAAGGTCTTTGAGAATGAACTTCTGAAAGCCTGGAAGAGTTGTTTTGATCCAAAGAGTAGGATGATCAGAGTTATTTTCCGGCTGACTGTCCAGCAGGTCAATAAACAGGACACAGTAACAGGTAAAAGTGCAGGTTTTTGTTGTTTTGTGATTTTTGGTCCAGCAAAACAGCAGCAAGTTTTGACAGAGACAACTTTTTGGCTTGAACTTGTCTGAGGAAAAATAGTATCGAATCACACCACTCGAGCAGTGTTGTGTACTTTTAGATTTGAGCTACAAGGTACTCTACAGTCCCTAGATACTGAATCCATTAAATAAAACACCTCCATTGTGTTGACTTGGCTAAATAAAATGACTCTAACTAACTTACAGTGAGCTTCATTTGTTCATCTTTCATCTTATATGACGCACTTATATAGAGCTTTTATTCAAAGCGCTTTACACTGTGTCTCATTCACACACACACACACACACTCACACACACACTCACACACACACCAATGGTAGCAGAGCTGCATGCAAGGCGCTAACTTGCCATCGGGGGCAACTTGGGGTTCAGTGTCTTGCCCAAGGACACTTCGGCATGTGGAGTCACATGGGCCGGGAATCCAACCACCAACCCTTCAGTAATAAGCTTTATCCTGGTCCAATGACTATTACAGAAACATTGGGCAGGAGGCAGGAATACATCGTGAATGGGATTCCAGTTTATCTCACACACACACACACACACATACATTAGAACAGTAATTCAAAGCTAGTCACAGGACCGGAAGCCCTGAAGCAATGCTACAGCACCAATGATCTTTATGGCTTAAAATATCCTATATATTTTGTAAATTGTTTGTTTTTGTTAAACTAATATATATGCTACGTGGAGCAAGGATCCTTCCTAACTATCCTTCCTGTATAACCTGGATAATCTCCTGACAGGAGCAGAGTTGAAGCTACCTTTCAGAGAATGGCTTTTCTGAACTATCTTGCCTCCACTTCTTTTCTAAATTTCCAAAGGCCTCAGAAGCCAATTTGAAAGAAATCTTAAACCAGCATTTAATTATTTCAACTTCTTGTTCCTATTTGTTGTCCAGAACTCATTATCCAAGCTGTATGTAGACCCTGTTCTGGATATACACAAGCACAGTCGTGCATCTATTCACAATGTGGAGCAGCCAGTATATCTAAAGGTGGTGACATGGTAGCACCCAACTTCAGGGTCCATGGTTCAATCCTGAGCTTGGGTTACTATCCATACAAAGTTTAAGTTTCCTCAGGGTTCTCTGGTTTCCTCTCACCTCCCAAAAATATACCAGAAGGTGGATTGGCAACTCTAAATCGCCCATAGCCGTGAATGAGTGTGTGAATACTTGACTTGAGATACGCTATGATTGTGACCAAAATAACTCACTCACTGACGATAGATGAATGAGTAAATAAAGTCTACATACAGACATTTAGAAGGTTTTGGGAGGTGAGATGAAGCTAGACATGGACGTGATGGATCGAGGCCCAGAACCCTGGAGCTCTACGGCAATAATGTAGCACTATATATAATATCATTTACTTCTAACAGTGTCTGAAAGAATGAGAAGTGACCACTTCATCAACACGCTGTAAGCACTAAAATTCCATGTAGGGATTAGTCACACGCACACGCGCGCACACACACACACACACACACACACACACACACACATACACACACATTTAAAAAATCAGAAAGCATGGCTGAATGAGGTATCCGGTCTCTGTCACAGTGAGTTGTATGTTATTGCATTAAAACTACATTCATATGTGTTCTAAAATTGCACATCCCCGAGGTGGAGCATCGCAATATTTGGTTCAGCTTTGTCTGGATAATTAAGTAGCCATGCGATGGCCAGGGAATTCCCAGCTGTGGTTCCCTGCTGTTTTGGCCCACAGCAGCTTTAATTACTTGAGCAAACAATCTGCTGTTATCCCGAGTAACGCCTGATGTAAGCCACTCTCAACAGGACAGGTTTCTGAATGAACAGGTGTTACACCGGCACTTCAAAATAAACGGAAAGGCAATTATTTTTACTATCATTATAATTGTGTAGCGATTTAATAGAACGGCGATAACTGAGTGCTTCCTTACTAAATCAATGGGGTCTAAGTTGGATAAGTAACTAAACCGCAGTCTTAGAGTTTGTGGAGGTTATGAGATGTATTCATGTGTGCTTTTGTAACAGGAATTAACGTTGGTTATATTGTCTAATTTGTCAAGTAATAGTTAAAAACGTTACTATGGTAGAGTTAGTGATATCATCAGTGGACATGGCTAATGATACTTTTTTTTTTCCATGAATATAAATGTTGACTTTAAATATCAAAGCTCATGAGATGAAGATAAAAAGGAAGAAGGGAAGCCATTTTAATTGGATGCACCTATAACAGGAACATACTAATCAATATAAGCCCAAGGAGAAGCAAGCAAGCCAGCTAGCTGATGGTCTGTCAGTGAGTGTGGCTTCCTCGGGATCCATTTTTATTAATGGAGCAAAAATAAACAAAATACTGTATATAGCTGTATGGTATCTGAAATGACATGTACTCAATATTCATTTTTTGTTTATAAAATGTACTTGTACAGTTTATAAACTGTGCTTGGAGTCATGCTATAGAACTGAATATTTACACGGCTGTAATTGCCAAATAACCGCACTCTTGCTTGTGTGATATTGCTAAAGTATATTTGACACTATTTCCTTTCAACTTTCATTTGTCCACATAGAGAATTAAGTGCCGAAAAATGTTCTCACTCTCAAACAGAATAACTGTCTTTTTGGAATTCCCTGGTAACATTACTTACCTCCCTAATAGGCTAGTAGGCGTCCCCAAATTACATTACATAGAGAAAAAAAACAACAATATTGTATTATAACAGAGCTGTATGCTCCAGGGTTCCCGGTCAATCCTGAACTTGAGCTACTCTCGGTGTGAATTTTCTCTGCATGTTTCTGTGTGGGTTTGTTGTTGCACTGGGTTCTCAGATTTCCTCCCACTTACCAAAAACATATTGGTGGCAGTAAATTACCCGTCATTGTGGATGTGTGTATGCATGACGGCTGGCGATGGATGGTCCCATATTCCCACCTTGATCCTGTTGTTCTCAGGATGGGTTCCATTGGAACTCCAGCTGAATAAATTAATGATACATGCCAAAGCTAATGTATTGGTAGTGTATGATGTCCACGCTATAATGTATCTGATGTAAAATTGTTTTCTTAGTAGATAAATAGTTTAATAAAATATACTAAACCTGATGCAGATGGTTCACCGCTGACCAGAATTTCCCATTGATCCCAATACACATTACTAACAATGACTTGATCTGTATTTACATTTACATTTATTCATTTAGCAGACGCTTTTATCCAAAGCGACGTACAAATGAGACACACTCACACACCAATGGTAGCAGAGCTGCATGCAAGGTGCTAGCTTGCCATCGGGGGCAACTTAGGGTTCAGTGTCTTGCCCAAGGACACTTCGGCATGGGATCACCCGGGCCGGGATTCAGAGAGACCTGCTGTGTCTTCGAGATGATGCCAAACCAGGACGAACAGCTGATCTGAGTCCACATAGAGTCACGATTCATACGAGGAAAAAGTACTGTCGTGCCGGTACTCCAAAATGGACAGAACAAGACTCTTAAAATAAAATCATAATAATATTCAAATACTAACGCCGATTAATAATTCATTCTGACATTTGCAAAAGCGTGGCAAGCTTTCCCTGTCAAATTTTCACAATGCCCTCTCCAACTTATTTGAATGCTGAGGCATCACTCATTCGGTATTTTCCAACAATCTGGAGAAAGTCATGTGCATCGAGCAGGTCCAGGATTCCCAAATCTGGTCCTCAAGGAATCCAGCAACTCCACATTTTTTATTATTTGGTTCCAACTCCAAGCAGCTATGGCAGAGAAAGACTACTTTATAATTCCCTCAGGTGTCATAGGAGTTAGAGAAGGAAAAAAATGTAAGCAGTTGGATGGAGAAGAATCACAGATGCAGAGGAATAACAATAATAATTTCTTTAAAAGGTAGCATACAGAAATATCGTTTTAAACCACTTCTTCCCAAATTGCCCCTTAGATGTCTATAAAATAAAATATTTACAATAAAAGTACACCAGTGACCATTGTAGCTTTCAGTGGAAATAAAATATAGCCTTTCAGTTTTGCTGGATGGCTCCAATGTGCAGAAGTATTATCAAGAAATTATAGCACGCTGGTGTATTTTGCCACTGCAATGACATATTCCTTCAATAAAAAGACATTACAGAACTGCTGTCCTCTGTATCACAGTGATACAGAGGACAGCTCTGTAACTGTAGGCCATTTATTAACGCGGTACACCCGCCCCAAGCTACTCCATTTTCGTAAACATAATGGAGACTTTATAATCAGTACATTGACTAACAGCAGGGTAAAACACTCGACCTGTAGGCAACCAGGCTTTATATAGACTATATCGTCAAAGCTTTAAGGACACTTGAGCATAACCATAGCGCTCATATGTGTTTGTTGAATATCTCATTCCAGATTTTTAAATGATAATGTTGTTTGTTGAAGCAAAACAATTATTCAATACTGGGCCTGTGTGATTTTGTGTGAATGGGCCTGTGTGAATTTGCCCCCGTAGTTACTAATTCTCCAAATTTATGAAACTGCATTCATAAATGTGGGTTCAGCAGGCCTGTTTACATTTAGCAGACGCTTTTATCCAAAGCGACTTACAAATGAGACACACTCACACACCAATGGGAGCAGAGCTGCATGCAAGGTGCTAGCTTGCCATCGGGGGCAACTTAGGGTTCAGTGTCTTGCCCAAGGACACTTCGGCATGGGATCACCCGGGCCGGGATTCCAACCGCCAACCCCACGATTAGTGGATTAGTGGACAACCCGCTCTACCGACTGAGCCACAGCCACCCAATTGTTTACTGCAAACCCGGTTCAATCAAACCAACACTTAAATAGAACTTTTTCATCAGCATGAAGTTGGCTACCATGCATGTCTTTGGACTGGGGGAGGAAACCGGAGTACCTGGAGGAAACCCCCGACACACGGGGAGAACATGCAAACTCCGCACCCTGGAGGTGTGAGGCGAACGTGCTAACCACTAAGCCACCGTGCACCCAGGACCATAATCTCCAAATGGAAAAACTCAGCAAAGAAGTGAATCTTCCCAGAAGTGTCCGACCTTACAAAATACCTCCAAGTGTACAGCAACGACTCATCCAGGTAGTCACAAAAGAGCCAAGGACAACATCAAAGGAGCTACAGGACTCTCTTGCATCAATAAAAGTCACTGTTCATGACTCCACTATCAGAAAGACACTGGGTAAAAAGAGCATCCATGTGGACGTGTGGCGAGGTGAAAACAACTGCTAACCCAGAAGAACATTAAGGCTCGTCTGAATTATGCCAACGCACACCTTGATGATCCTCAAACCTTTTGGGAGAATGTTCTGTGAATTGATGAGTTGAAAGTAGAACTGTTTGGATGAAAGTGGTCCCGTTACATATGGTGTAAACCAAGCACAGAATTCCATAAAAAGAACATCATACCTACAGTCAAGCATGGTGGTGGGAATGTGATGCTGGGGGGATACTTTGCTGCTTCGGGGACAATTATTGAGGACAACATGACTTCTGCTCTCTACCTGAAAATCCTAAAGGAGAATATCCGGTCTTCAGTCCCTAAGTTGAAACTCAAGTACAACTGGAAGACAATGATCCAGTGCATAGGCGTACGTCCTAGTCGTAGAAGTAAGTGGAAGACTGATCTCCAGTTGAAACATTTGGTTGCAGTTACTGCGGTTATAAGCGGCGCAAACAGATTTTACAGTTACAGCTGATGCACTGAATGAGAACATGAGAATGTATGCACGTGATTGATTTTATATATGTGTAGAGCAACAGATATTGTCACCACTTTTTGAAAATTCCTCATTTATTGATGCTGCTATTGGGATATAATCAACAGCACCCCACTCCACCATGTTTTATGTACTTATAGTACATACTCTATACTAAGTTTGTGTAAACATGATTTGTGTTGAGTATATCTCATATGGTGATCTTTCATAAATGTACATATATACTGTATATATACACTAGATGAAACTTTTCTTCAGTACTATAAGCCACTGTTGTAGGCTGAAATGGGGAAACATCAGTATCTAATGCACTGTAATGTAACAGGTGCTCAGCCACGCCACAGAAACTGCCTCATATGCAAGAAGCAATTTCTATGTTTGTTTACGGAAGCCGTCGTGTTTCAGGTTGCCTTGGCCCTAATTGTCCTAATCAATTCCTCGTTGTCCTGTGCAATTAGGTAGCAATCTGGAGAAAACACACAGGCTTCACTTTAACTTTGCATCTGCCTTGAAAATTACACAGGAGAGGAAGCTGCTGTTTTAATTTTGGACTGGCCGATGTTGACGTTTCTATTCTAATTGACCCTGGGGTCAAATGGAAACTGAGATAATATTTTGTTAAAATATTCTCATTTCCTGGGGAGTCGCATTTCCATAGCACTTCGCCTCATGCTTAATTTATTACTTTTCTTACAATTACCTTTATGAGTGACATCCATACTGTCGGCTTCTTCTTTCACAGAACAGTTTAGTAAATATCAAACCGTATCTATTATTAATAAACCTAAACCAAAATCTTGCCTTTATTTTTTTAGTTGAATAATTCATGCTTTTAAAAGACTTGGTGAGAGAGATGTTTTCAGTGAAACTCAGTGAAATGATGTCATTTAAACCACAAATATTCATTGAACTAACAAAAGAGGTTAAAGACATTTTACCATTACATTTAATATAAAAAGCATTGTAATATAATTTCCCATTTGAATCAGCCAGGGATGTTATTTTCTTTGATAGCATATGATAGCAGTCATCAAAATGGCAGATTACAATCCAGCAAAGTACACTATATGGCTAAAAATTATATCCATTACATACAGCAAGCCGTCTCCATATATAATCCATCTCCAGACGGTTGCAACATAGTTGGAACCACACGATTGTATAGAATGTGTTTGCTATAGCGTTAAGATTTTCCTTCACTGGGATCAAACATGATCCAGCATGACAATGCCCCTGTACACAAAGCAAGGTTAGGGGTCCACAAACTTTTGGCCGTATAGTGTATTTCAAGCATTCAATATAATACTGCAGCACTAGACTACTGCGATAACTAGATGTTAGTTCGGTGACTCCAACATGAACCATCCCAATATCTGTAAGAGATCCTCTATTACAGCCAGGCACAGGCATTTACGTACACCGATGTCGCAGCTGTTCAGAATCCGTGGCGCTTGTCAAAAGAGATAACATGAAGCGCCACTACAAAGCAAACCATAACCACACACGAATACGTGTGTCCTATTTATGTACAGCCAGGAACTAATCACTAAAGCGTTAAAAGGTCTCCGTCATGTTACTTATTTCAAATATTCATTCCATCAAAATGATCAATTATTACAACATTAACATGTACATTATTAACATTTCAAAGGACACATGAATATTTACATTTTGCCAGCTATCATATGTTTAAAATGTCCCACAAGTGTTTACTTTTGTCATCTTAGTTCTCTTATAATCTGTTTAAACACAACCTCAGCAGAGATATGGGATTGTTGTGTAACGATTTTGCGTCAAGGTTTACCATCATGTTATCCATGTAAGTAAGTCCCTACATTGAGTTAATGATTTATTAGCTATCGAGTAACTAATAACCTGCCGACTCAGTCTATACAATCAATTAAGAACCATTTTTGAGTTTGCTCTTCTAATACACAGCCCATATTTATGGAGAAGCTCTGTGAAGCTCTGAAATTTGTCGATCATTTTACACTGCATGAACCCTATCCTTCCGTCTATTCTTCTCTTTTTTCTCCAATATAGATCTCTTATCACCTACGTCTTCTCCTTTTGCTCTCCTCTTTCTCCAATATAGATCTCCAATCATCCTGCTCTCTTCTTGCAATATGGATCAGTCACCTTTTTCTCCTGTCGCTCATGTTTCTCCAATGTGGATGGCCCAGCATCCTCTACTCTTCTCTTTCTCCAATGATGATCTCTACCATCTTCATTTTCCTCCCCTTCCCCTCTCTCCAATGTACAAGTCGTGCAAATGGGGGAACCCACATTTTATTCTAGCAGTATGGTGTTGCAGTGGGTAGAATTGCTGCTTCATCACTCCAA
>JAFFST010048622.1:2776-25322 GCA_022414735.1 Noturus placidus
GATGTGTAGAGTAGTGTAGAGATGGTTTGGATGTGTATAGATGTCTTTAGACAAGTAGAGATGTGTAGAGATGTTTTTAGATGTGTAGAGTTGTGTAGAAATGTTTTAGAGGAGTAGAGTTGTTTTTAGATGTGTAGAGATGTCTTTAGATGTGTAGAGTTGTGTAGAGATGTTTTTAGACGAGCCGAGATGTTTTTAGATGTGTAGAGATGTCTTTGGATGTATATAGTTGTGTAGAGATGTGTAGAGTTGTGTAGAGATGTGTAGAGTTGTGTTGAGATGTGTAGCGGTGTTTTTAGATGTGGAGAGTAGTGTAGAGATGTTTTAGATGTGTATGGATGTCTTTAGACGAGTAGAGATGTGTAGAGATGTTTTTAGATGTGTAGAGTTGTGTAGAGATGTCTTTAGATGTGTAGATATGTCTTTGGATGAGTAGCATTGTGTAGAGGTGTCTTTAGATGTGTAGAGTTGTGTAGTGATGTCTTTAGATGTTTATAGATGTCTTTAGATGTGTACAGATGTATTTAGAATTTTAGAGGTGTGTATAGATGTCTTTAGATGTGTAGAGATGTGTAGAGATGCTTTTAGATGTGTAGATTTGTGTAGAGATGTCTTTAGATGTGAAGAGTTGTGTAGAGATGTCTTTAGATGTTTAGATATGTCTTTAGATGTGTATAGTTGTGTAGATATGTCTTTAGATGTGTAGAGATGTATTTAGATGTGTAGTGTTGTGTATAGATGTATTTAGATGTGTAGAGATGTCTTTAGATGTGTAGATATGTGTAGAGATGTTTTTAGATGTGTAAAGATGTGTAGATATGTCTTTAGATGTGTAGAGTTGTGTAGAGGTGTCATTAGATGTGTAGAGATGTCTTTAGATATGAAGCGTTATGTAGAGATGTTTTAGATGTGTATAGATGTCTTTAGATGAGTAGAGATGTGTAGAGATGTCTTTAGATGTGTAGAATTATGTAGAGATGTCTTCAGATGTGTAGAGATGTTCTTTAGATGTGTAGAGATGTTTAGAGATGTCTTTAGATGAGTAGAAATGTGTAGAGATGTCTTTAGATGTGTAGCATTATGTAGATATGTCTTTAGATGTGTAGAGTTGTGTAGAGATGTTTTAGATGTGTATAGATGTCTTTAGATGAGTAGAGATGTGTAGAGATGTCCTTAGATGTGTAGATATGTCTTTATATGTGTAGAGATGTGTAGAGCTGTTTTTAGATGTGTAGAGTTGTGTAGAGATGTCTTTAGATGTTTGGATATGTCTTTAGATGTGTCTAGTTATGTAGATCTCTTTAGATGTGTAGAGTTGTGTAGAGATGTATTTAGATGTGTAGAGATGTCTTTAGACGAGTACAGATGTTTTTAGATGTGTAGAGATGTCTTTAGACGAGTACAGATGTTTTTAGATGTGTAGAGATGTCTTTAGATGTCTTTAGATGTGTAGAGTTGTGTAAAGATGTTTTAGATGTGTAGAGTTGTTTAGATATGTCTTTAGATGTGTAGAGTTATGTAGATATGTCTTTAGATGTGTAGAGTTGCGTAGATATGTCTTTAGGTGTGTAGAGTTGTGTAGAGATGTCTTTAGATGTGTGGAGTTGTGTAGAGATGTATTTAGATGTGTAGAGATGTCTTTAGATGTGTAGAGATGTGTAGACATGTCTTTGGATGTGTAGAGATGTGTAGAGATGTCCAGATGTCTTTAGATGTGTAGAGTTGTGTAGAAATGTTTTAGAAGTGTATAGATGTCTTTAGATGTTTAGAGATGTGTAGAGATATTTTTAGATGTGTAGAGATGTGTAGAGTTGTGTAGAGATCTATTTAGATGTGTAGAGATGTCTTTAGATGTGTAGCGTTATGTAGATGTCTTTAGATGTGTAGATATGTGTAGAGATGTCTTTAGATGTGTAGAGATGTCTTTAGATGTGCAGAGATGTCGAGATGTCTTTATATGTGTAGCGTTATGTAGATATGTCTTTAGATGTGTAGAGTTGTGTAGAAATGTTTTAGATGTGTATAGATGTCTTTAGATGTGTAGAGATGTGTAGAGATGTTTTTAGATGTGTATAGATGTGTAGATATGTCTTTAGATGTGTAGAGATGTTTTAAATGTGTATAGATGTGTAGAGTTGTGTAGAGATGTCTTTAGATGTGTAGATATGTCTTTAGATGTGTAGAGTTGTGTAGAAATGTTTTAGATGTGTAGATATGTCTTTAGATGTGTAGTTGTGTAGAAATGTTTTAGATGTGTATAGGTGTCTTTAGATGTGTAGAGATGTCTTTAGATGTGTAGCGTTATGTATATATGTCTTTAGATGTGTAGAGTTGTGTAGAAATGTTTTTAGATGTGTATAGATGTGTAGAGATGTCTTTAGATTTGTAGAGATGTTTTTAGATGTGTATAGATGTGTAGAGTTGTGTAGAGATGTCTTTAGATGTGTAGAGTTGTGTAGAAATGTTTTAGATGTGTAGATATGTCTTTAGATGTGTAGAGATGTTTTTAGATGTGCAGAGATGTCGAGATGTCTTTAGATGTGTAGCGTTATGTATATATGTCTTTAGATGTGTAGAGTTGTGTAGAAATGTTTTTAGGTGTGTATACATGTGTAGAGATGTCTTTAGATGTGTAGAGATGTTTTTAGATGTGTATAGATGTGTAGAGTTGTGTAGAGATGTCTTTAGATGTGTAGATATGTCTTTAGATGTGTAGAGTTGTGTAGAAATGTTTTAGATGTGTAGATATGTCTAGATGTGTAGAGATGTGTAGAGATGTTTTTAGATGTGTATAGATGTGTAGAGATGTTTTAGATGTGTATAGATGTGTAGAGTTGTGTAGAGATGTTTTTAGATGTGTTGAGTTGTGTAGAGATGTTTTAGATGTGTATAGATGTCTTTAGATGTGTAGAGATGTGTAGAGATGTTTTTAGATGTGTTGAGTTGTGTAGAGATGTTTTAGATGTGTATAGATGTCTTTAGATGTGCAGAGTTGTGTAGAGATGTATTTAGATGTGTAGAGATGTCTTTAGATGTGTAGAGATGTTTTTAGATGTGTAGAGTTGTGTTGAGATCTCTTTAGATGTGTAGAGATGTGTAGAGATGTTTTTAGATGTATAGAGTTGTGTCGAGATGTTTTAGATGTGTATAGATGTCTTTAGATGTGTAGAGTTGTGTAGAGATGTCCTTAGATGTGTAGAGATGTGTAGAGATGTTTTTAGATGTCTTTAGATGTGTAGAGATGTCTTTAGATGTTTAGGGTTGTGTGGAGATTCCTTTAGGGTCTTTAAATGTGCATAGATGAGTATAGACGTGTTTAGATGTCTTTAGATGTGCAGAGATGTGTTTAGGTTTGAATGGATGTGCATAGACGTGACTTTACAGATGTATCGATGTCTCGTTAATTCCCACAAATTGCAGCTTTATGCACGCGCGCCACCTGTCGGTGCGCCTCAGCCCGGACCTCAGCCTCATTCCGCTTTAGGACGCAACTTCAGCGCATTCAATGTCGTGCTTATACACATCTACTGTATACACACCTACATAGCTAGAGCATATGGCTGTCATGTAGGAACGATGCGCATTACGTCTTAAAGGAGCGCGCGCTTCACTGAAACTATCTGGATGTGCTATTTGGATAAAAGTGTGATCAGGTCACCGAGCAGGTGGGGAAAAATAAAGAAGAAATAAATCAACACAAAGACTTGATCTGCTTGAATTTGAAGTTCAGGCTGTCCAAAAAAAAAAATAGGTCTAACTGCAATGCAATATAAGATTAATGAGAGATATCTCTGCTCAATTCGAGCTCCGGGGTTTTTTGTTTTTTGTTTTTTTTTAATCCTTCGCTCGGGACGCAGAGACTCCGGAGACTCACATGATCATTCAAAGCAGTTTCACACTCACACACTCATACTGTATTTCTATTTAATCTCGACACACATCTTCAGCACTACCCAGCAGTTTGCTGCAATCAGACTACAGGCTCAATGCATCGCATGGCATTCGCTAAAGAATTGTCTTTATGGCGCACGATGCAGGCTTTCTATACTGCTCTTCGCACCCGAGATCTCTTTAGATCAGGTTTACATGAAAGAAAAAAAATCCATGGCAAACCTATTCTGCTACGTTTCCTGTAGGTAACAGGCACGGTTTGGGATTTTTTGCCTCTTTTTTAGGATGCGATGCACTTTTTTCCTGAAGAGCGTATGCGTAATAATGGACGAGAATATAGAATATATAGCGTATATTTGGGCTACTCACAGCATCGTCTCTCCTCCACAGAGCTCCAGAATCAGAGTGGACATCGCAGCAGCTCCTGTCCTCTTCTCTCTTTCTCTCTCTCTCTCTCTCTCTCTCTCTCTCTCTCTCTCTCTCTTTGTCTTTCTTCTCCTCTTTTCTCCTGCCGGGTTGCGGTTGATTGAACGGTCGCCCTTTATTATCCTTCAACTTCGATCCCGCGACATCACATTAAATCCAAAGTGGCTTCTGGGCGTCCGCGAGCTTTATCCATGACTCCGTGTGTATGTGCGTGTGCGTGCGTGCGTGTGTGTGTTTTGCCTCCTCGGTCCCGCATCCAGAGATGCGGGGTTGAAAAAAAGAAGACGAAGAAGCACCGCGCGCGCACACACACACACACACACACACACACGCGCGCGCGCGCGCTCCCGCACACATAGAGGTATACACATGCAGAGCGCAGCAGCAGGTCTGCGACTGAAGGATGAAATGCGGAGGAGAGCAGGATGCTCCGTGAGCCTTTCTTCTTTTTTTTTTTCTTCCTTTCTTTCCCACCTCCTTTTCTTTTTTACTCACACTCATACTGCAAACTTCAGAACGGTGCTGCGGTGAAAATCACGCACTAAGGTCATGGAACAAAGCATCTTGATTTTATATATATATATATATATATATATAATCACACAAACACACACACACTGAGTACTTTATAAGGAACACCTGTATGCCTTGTTGATGCGAGAGGTCAACAGAGACCGGCTAGATTGGTTCGAACAGAGGCTACAGTAACTCGGATAACCACTCTGTACAGCTGTGGTGAGCAGAAAAGCATCTCAGAATGCACAACATGTCAAACCTTGAGGCGGATGAGCTTCAACAGCAGAAGACCACGTCGGGTTCCAGTTCTGTCACCCAGGAACAGAAAGCTGAGGTTGCAGTGGGCACAGAGTCAACAAAACTGAACAGATTAGCAGTGGAAAAATGTAGCCTGGTCTGATGAATCTTGATTTCTGCTGAAGCACACAAATGGACGGGTCGGAATTTGGCACCAACAGCATGGATCCATGGATCCAACCTGCCTTGTGTCAAAATTCCAGGCTGGTTGAGGCGGTGTAATGGTGTGGGGAATGTTTTCTCAGCACACTTTGAGCCCGTTAATATCAATCAGTCATGGCTTGAATGCGAAAGCCTGTTTGAGTATTGTGACCATGTGCATCCCTTCCTGGCCACAATTTACCGTCTTCTAATGGCTACTTCCAACATGGTAATGCACCGTTCCACAAAGCAAAAGTCATCTGGTTTCATGAACATGACAATGAGTTCTTCAGTGGCCTTCCCAGTCACCGGATCTAAATCCAATAGAACACCTTCGGGATGTGGTAGAACGGGAGATTCGCAGCATCAAAGTGCACCTGAAACATCTGGAGGAATTGCATGATGCATGTCATCATGGCAACATGGACCAGTATCTTAAAGGAATGTTTCCAACATCTGGTGGAATCCATGCAACAAATAATTGAAGCTGTTTTGAGAGCAAATGGAGGCCGTACCCAGTATTTGGAAAATATAAAAATTAAAGCACAGGGTGCACAGTTTGGACTTTCCAATGCAATATTGCATCATTCATTCATCTTGAGAGGGTAATTTAGTATCAGTCAATCCAATCCAAGTACACGCATGCACAAGGAGGAACCCCAAACAGACACTGGGAGAACATGCGAAACCACACAGACAGTAACCCAGGGTCCGGACAAAGCTGGGGATCCTGGAGCTCTGAGGCTGGAATGTTATCCACTGCACCACCATGCCACTATTTTCCTATTCCATGTCCATGTCTTAAATCTCCTCACTTCCACCAACATTCTGTCTTCCATGATTGTTTCACCCCCTTGCCCCAGAACATGCGACTTGATTGGTCAGGACGTATAAAAAAGGAGTGCTTTTGGAACACGCATTCTCTGTGATTATCGTGCTAAATTTGTTTGGACCACACATACAGTACGTAATGATGCGTTAAGGGATTTTTTGATCATTGCATTGCTTTTGCTCATTGACACTGATATTGATCACTTATTGTTCAAAGACTGACTTCAATCTGATTTGCTGGATGTTTAGACCTCAATGTCCAATCACAAATAAATCCTGTGCTCCTGTTACATGATGCTGTGAACAAAAAAAAAATTTAGACAGCTTTTGTTCTTCAGATGCTTCCTGTAGGATTTCATGTCAAACATGCACTAGGGGTTGAGAAAAAGAATCCAAGTGTGAAAGCCGCTTAAAAGTTTTGTCCATGTTTATAGATCACAGTGAAAGCATTTTGACACTTGGCACAAATGCTGGAGTCCACACTCAGGACTGGTTCTGTGATCGCGTAGGGGTGGGGCTTATAATGGCAGGTTTACTTTGACATAGAAAAATTGTTTCGAACCATGGTTCTACTGCGCAACTTCATAAAGCATTCATATTTCCAAAATGGTAGGTACTAATGTAAATTAGTCCTTTTTTATTATTCTCATTTCTTACCAACTTTTCAGCAGTGAAGAACACTGCTTTTTGGATGTCATCATGAAGAAATACCTTCAAACGAGGAGCCATTGCTGCATAAGAAGATTTGAATCATGAATTTTTCATGACATGCTTACACTCGCAGACCTTAACAATCCCTTTTTTCCACCATTATATAACTTGAAACAAGAAGTAATGTGAAAGGTGGTTTATTATTGGCCAGCTGGCTTCCAAAGCCAAAATCTACTATTGTGTAAAAAAATAAAAGAGGATTTTTAAAAAACACAAAGCGTATGCAACCCTGGATTCCGCACCCATTTCCACATATAATGTAGATCATATCAGTGTACAGTGAATCGAGCTCCAAGCCAGTGTTTTCAACAGGAGCAGAGATCAGATCTCTGAATTGGTCTCAGGCTTGAAAACAGCTTTCGCACTTCACCAACGCAACATACCAAACTCGGTTCTGCAGTTACTGAGAGTCCAGGAGGAGAAAACTCACGCAAGTGTGAAAAAGTTTGTCTGAAACCCAAAATCTGTACAACGTCAACAGAAAACCAGGACACTGGATGTTGAAAGATTTTGAGTGACATACGCTGCAACTGAGTAAAACTCATAAGTCGGTTTTCCAAGTAGGAAAATGTCCTCTCAAATCGGAATTCCTACTCTTAGAGAGGTCAGAAAGGTCTTTTCAGATTTGCTCCGAGTTTAGCAAAGGATGTCGAATCAACATGGCTGCTGACAGCATCAGTAATAATCACAACATATACATGTGTTTTCTTTAGTCAAAAAATATTTCATTCTGAGTTCCAATTCTCAGGTCATTAGACCGATGCAATAGGCTTCTACTACATCTGATTCATTAGCATCACAGACACCAAACATCAGACACGTCTACTCTGATAGTGTTGAAATCCCAAATGAAGCTTAAATATTCCTTTAATTTTAGAAAAAAAAATCCACTCTGCTGCATTGACCCTACTCTGTCGTTTAGAAAGCAACAATTCAGACATGAACTATGAACAAAATGTATCGATCTGTGAATTAGAGCGCATCGAGTAAAACAGATAGCTGGTTAATTATATTTACTGAGAGGTTCTACAATCAGACATGGTCTAACACTAACGCATTAATCCCTGCCCTTTGGGCACTGTACAGATTTACATTTTCAGGGTTGTTTTTTTCTTTGGGTTCTCTTTACACTCCCCACTAGCAGGCAGTGGACTCCGTGCCAGTTTTTTTCTCCTGTACAAAGCAATATTTCCATATTTCAGACCTCGTCTGCGGACAAAACACATCAACTAAACGAACAGCTCTGCTGTAATTATATTTGCTGGAAGCATCTGTTTTCTCCTGTTATAACTAATAACATATGCTCCTGCCTTAAAGCGCCTTGCTGATTTATACTGTAAGCTTTTTTAAATTTTAAATGATTAATGATTAAATGAAAATGTTTCATGATTAATATAAGCTATATACACTGATTAGCCATAACATTAAAACCACTGATAGGTGTATAACAGGTGAATAACATTGATTATCTCGTTACAGTGGCACCAGTCGAGGGATGGGATATATTAGGCAATAAGTGAACAGTCAGTTTTTGAAGTTGAGGATCTGAGCCCCTTTGACAAGGGCTAAATTATGACTGCTAGATGACTGGGTCAGAGCATCTCCAAAACAGCATGTCTTGTGAGGGATTTCCAGTATTTAGTGGTTTATACTTACCAAAAGTGGTCCAAGGAAGGAGAACAAGTGAACCTGCACAGGCTCATTGATACACGTGGGGAACTAAGACTAGCCCTTCTGTTCCAATCCCACTGCAATAGAAGAAGGTGGCCTAGTTTAATGAATCACTTTCTTTTACATCCTGAGGAAGGCTGGTGTGTGTGCATCCACATAATGGGGAAGGGATGGCACAAGGATGCGCTATGGGAAGAAAGCAAGTTGGCAGAGGCAGTCTGATGCTCTCTGTAATGTTCTGCTGGGAAACCTTGAGTCCTAGCATTCATGGAGATGTTACTTTGACATGTACCATGTACCTAAACATTGCTGCAGACCAAGTACACCCCTTCATGGCCACAGTATTCCCTAAAGGGGATAATGCGCCCTGCCACACTGCAAAAACTGTTCAGGAATGGTTTGAGGAACAAAGAGTTCAAGGTGTTGACTTGACCTCCAAATTCCCATTATCTCATTCTGATCAAGCATCTGTGGGATGTGCTGGACAAACAAGTCCGATCTATGGAGGCCCCAACTCACAACTTACAGGACTTAAAGGATCTGCTGCTAACGTCTTGGTGCCAGATACTACAGCACACCTTCAGAGGTCTTGTGAAGTTCATGCCTGGATGGTTCAGGCACAAGGAGGACCTATGCAATAATAATATTTTAATGTTATAGCTGATCGGGGATCAGTGATTTTTTTTTTATCCCTATTTGTTTTATAAGTGGATTTTGAAAAAACTACTGAAAGTATGTTTGTTTATATTTATACAATTTTATGCAGTGGAGATTCTTGACTTGATCAAGGCCATTGAATTTTTTTTTATTATACAAATATTGCAAATAATCTAAGCCTAATTAATCGATTATTATGCAACAAATAGAAATGTAAGGCAATGTTTATTTAACATTTATGGAAGAAATCTCCAGTGTCACCACTTTGTAACAGAAAAGCTGTAACATTTATCAAGAACGAGGAGGTTTTTTGTTGGGGTGGTTGAACTGGTATAAGATTCTCTCAGTCGTTTTAGCATTATTTTTACACTGGATAATGATGATGAACACACTGCACGCACATCATTATGCTCTGATGAACATAACGACTACAAAAGGGCTGAATAACAATCCCAAGGAGCTAACATATTCTCTCATTAAGCATCGCTTACAGTAATGAGAACAATAAGGCATTTTTAGTGAGCACATCCATAAAAACAATGAGATTACTGCAATTATTTCCCATGACTCAACATGCGCAAAAAAAAAAAAAAACATCCTCCAGGGTTACATTACTGCCTTCAGTGTTCCTCAAGACCAGCGTAAGATCATGGTGTTACGACTAACGTATCATTCTGTGCAATTCATCCATCCATTTTCTATACCACTTTTCTTACTGGGTCGCAGGGAACCTGGAGCCTATCCCAGGGAGCATGGGGCACAAGGTGGGGGACACCCTGGATTTGGTGCCAATCCATCACCTGCACATTCACTCACCCATTCATACACTACAGACACTTTGGATATGCCAATCAGCCTACCTGTTACGCCACAGCCAGCAGATGGCACTGCAGAAGGGACTCTGTCTGGTCACATGACTCTTTCTTTTGGTTTACGTTCGCTTAATGCTCGAACACGGAATGAAGTAATCGTGATTTTCCCCAGGTGTCTATGTTTTAGTTTTGATTATGTTTCCTATTTAAAGCCATTGGTTACTGAGCACGGGGCGCGTTATTGTTTGCATGTATGGAGGTTTGTTCGTAGATGTAGTGATGTTTGTACATGCCTGAAAAAGAAGCAGTCTATGTGTATAGCCTCGTGTTATGCCTCGACACTTGTGTCATGATTTCTAGGTTTAATCAGTTTAGCCCGTTCTTCCTTTGTTCACTCGTGTTTGTTTTTTTGTTTGTTTATGAATAAAGACTTTGCTCCTGCAATTACTTCCTGTCATCCGTGATCCGTAACACTACCATGCATGTGTTCAGAATTGGGAAGGAAACAGGAGTACCCGGAGGAAGCACCGAAGCATGAGAACATGCAAGCTCCACAGACAGGGCAGCGATGGAAATCGAACCCCCAACCCTGGAGGTTTGAAGCAAACGTGCTAACCATTCTGTGTTATTAGTTAACATAAAATTATAGATTAAAACCAATATATGTCTCATCATACAGTTAACTTGCCTGAGTAATATCTTCAAGAAACATAAAGAGGAGAGTAATCAACATCGGAGTGGTAACAGTGCTTCTGCTTCGTCACACCATCGCATCATTCAGTATTTTACTGTAACAACTCTAATAGCATGACAGAAAGTGTTTTATTCCTCTTACACCACAACAATGATGTTTTATTAATTATGCAAAGACACATGATCCTTTTGTCTGTTTAAATATGTATATTGTTGTGGAACAGCCACAAAACAAGTTCTCACTTCCTTTACAGCAGCTACAAACAGCCGGTCCATCCCTAGCCTTGGTTTCTTCTCTTTTTTGATGATGATTATAAGACAAAAAAAAAAATCAAATGCAGCTTGTAATGTAACTGAGAAAGCATAAAGAACACTAGATAACAGAGACTCATTCCATTAAAAAAATCTCACAGGAATCCACAATTACACTCAATTTTTTTTAACTCCAATGTGGAGCATCTGCCTGTCATACAAGCGTCCTCCTTCCACTTTTTTGTGCTCCAATTTCTGGCTTGCATTTACAAAAAGAAAAAAAAAGAAATACAAGCGAGCTCAATCCAGAGATGGCAGTTAGCCGCAGGGGAGCTTTGTGTTCCATCCTTGTATTATGAGCAGGGTGTGATGTCCTGAGTGATCGCTGAGGAGCTGTATCATGTCTGAGACATAATGCAAAGTGATTGGCCTCGTGAAGGCGGAAAAAGGAAAATGCATGCACAGCATGGCAGAGGTGAAATCGTGAGGGGTTTGTGAGAGGCTTGAAATTTGTAATCATAGAGATACTGTATACACATCTCAAATCATATACAGTATATTTATGCTTTTTGTCCATTTCCTGGTTCTTATAAATGCTCAGGGAAATGAGAACCAGACACTGGAGTGACTTTGTATTCAGAATCCATCACCTTTTTCCTCACTAAGATTCGTCATCTGTGCCTTAATGATAAGAGATGTTTTTTTTTACATGATCCATCATGACCCAAAAGAAGTTAATCTCAGGACAGTCATGAAGTTAGAAATGAGTTTAGCACAGATAAGACTAGGCCAGTGCTAAAATTCCAAACCATGCCTGATCTTGATCCAATACCATAACCAATATCATAACCAAAAGTCATTACTAAACAAGTATATATTTTTCTTCTTTAAATCTGAATTCATAAATGTGTCTACCAGTTGGTCATTTCGTTGCAACTGCAATTGCAATGAAAACATGCAACGAAGACCTGTTACATTATGACGCTGTAAACTGACAAAATTCATACAGTTAACTTTGGTGATTCCTCTGATCATGTGCAGTCTAATGGTCTTTCAATCCCCCACTTTGTTCTATTTTTCTAAACTTTGTTTACTATTTGATGCACAAAAACAAAAGAACCATGCTTTCATCTTGCCATATAAAACAGGTATGGAGGCATTATGAAGAAAAATAAAGCTTGTAAGGACCTACCCCAAAAATGCCAACCCCACATTATGCTTTAAAAAAAAAAACTAACAAAAAAACCCCACACATACTCTGGCACTTACACCTCTACTCTTTTCTTTTCTAGAACTCAATTAAAAGATCTTGTATGGTAGTGCTACTTGTATTGTTCTACGCTTGATCTATCGCGTAGATAGTATTTCCTGATTTGTAAGTCGCTTTGGATAAAAGCTAAATGAATAAATGTAAATGTAAGTAGCAGAGATCGTCTGTGTCCCTGGTGAGGGCAGGTAGCTAGTTCACAGGCTTGTGTATTAACCAGGAGGTTGCTCACGTTTTTGTTCTCTCGTGCTGTGGGGATTTCCTCGGGGTACACCAGTTTCCTCCACCATTCTAAAGACATGCATGGATAGGCATGTCCAAAGTGTCTGTAGTGTATGAATGCGTATTTTAGTTCATGTTGCGTTTCTCTCTCTTTTTTTTTATCTCTCAACTTTATTTGCATATGTAATCTTGAAGTAATCCAAAATTTTTCAGATTACTTTCATATTTCATAATACCTGGATTACTGATTACATTGCAGTTAAAAAAATAATCCATAACACTAACAGAATACATTTTTAAAGTAGCCCTCCCAAGCCTGTTAGTACAGTTAGCTCGTTTTGCGGCTCTAATAAGAGAACGAAGCCAAGCACATGATGTGGAAATCAAACGATACATTTTCAGTGATTGTTGCGTCATTTAATTTGTGCTTAACTAATTAGCTTTAGAAGATATACAATATAGCTACAACCAATGAAAAAACACTGGCCAGGCCACACCCACATAAGTGTTGAGTATTATTATAAACATTTTATGATTATACAGGGGCGATTATGCATTGAGGGACGGCTGTGGCTCAGTGGGTAGAGCGGGTTGTCCACTAATCCACTAACCGTGGGGTTTGCGGTTCGAATCCCGGCCCGGGTGATCCCATGCCGAAGTGTCCTTGGGCAAGACACTGAACCCTAAGTTGCCCCCGATGGCAAGCTAGCACCTTGCATGCAGCTCTGCTACCATTGGTGTGTGAGTGTGCACTTGTAAGTCGCTTTGGATAAAAGCGTCTGCTAAATGAATAAAAATGTAAAATGTAATCTTTGGGTTGGCGGTTCGATTCCCGACCCACATAACTCCACATGCCGAAGTGTCCTTGGGCAAGACACTGAACCCCAAGATGGCAAGCTAGTGCCCTGCATGGCAGCTCAGCTACCATTGGTCTGTGAATGAGTGAATGAGACACAGTGTAAAGCTCTTTGGATAAAAGCACGATATAAGTGCGCCATTTGCATCACTTTCCCGCCGGAACACGCCCCCTCGGCCAGACTGAGTGGCAAAATAGCCAACAAAATGGCTGGTTTTAATGTGGGGCAGCTGTAAAAACGCCAATATAACTAATGATTATCAGCTTAAATTAAAGGCAGTTGGAATCCACAGTGACCCTTACAACTTGACCAAGAACCTATGTTCTATAGACATTGGCATGTGGCCAGAAAGCGGTTTTCCTGACATTTATATGTACCTGAAGGCATTCAAAAGCCTTGATGCTTGGTCCTACTTCAAGGCGGGGTTTGTTGGAGAAATTAAAGTGAAAAAAAAAAAGACCAATAAACATTATTGTTGTATGTGCAAATATTTTGTATTTAATTCTATAATTGAATCTGGTAAACCGTAAGATTTCTGATTTGTTTGTAGCCAACAATGCTTCCACTTACTAACATTATATATTTGTGAAGGTGAAACACAGTCAGAAAATGAATGACCCCCGTCAACAATGGAAATAGGCAACGTTTAAAAAGAAGTATGTAGCAAATTATTCATCATTGTACAACATGAACACCCCATGCCAAAAGAAATTACACTGCTCGACTTGGTAAAAAACGACTGAATAGTTTTTTGGAACTCTGGAAAAAGATAGCTCTGAATTATTGTTGAATCTGTTAGCACAGTCGATCTCACAACAACTTTTTCCTATTTTACATGCGCTGTTTCGCGGAGTTCACGATGTACACTGATGCTGCCATACCGTCTTTTTACCCCTCAGTGGGCGTGACCGCGGCGAGTTCCGTCTCCATGACGTCACGTGTGTACCCTTATAAAACGGTCAAGCAACACCTTCTAACCATTCAGAATCCAGAATTCGGCTGTGGTATATAATTATTTAATGTGATTAACAGTAATGAATATATGCTAATGACCCATTCCTCTGGACTTTAATTTGTACAATTAAAAAACGTGTAAATTATACTCTAATCTAGTCTATAGTTACATCCGCGTGTAAGTGCAACATAAAAAAGATTATGAGAATAAAGTCGTAAAATTTTAAGAATAAAGTCACCTTGTCATTTTGGTGTGTTTATTTCTTGAGAAATACAAGAATGGACCTCGAATCTGCGAATGTCCAATATAAAATCAACTAATTTTGCCTTTATTATCAAAATATTAAGACTTTATTCCCGTAATTTTATTTTTTACGTGGCACTGAAACGCCGTCGTACCTATAGTTGTATTAAATTGAATGAAAAGATTAAAAAAGAAAAAGAAAATAAACGTTCTGAGTAGGCAGGAGCAGGAGGAGCATTTTAACCACGCCCACGTTCAAAGTCCCACGAAGAAGCTCCGCCCCTTTCTTTAGTTCGGTCCGTGTCTGTTGTTCAGAAGCGGCAACTTAGAGAAACAAAAATATATTATTCGTTTTTCTAAACAGCGTGAAACTCCAGGTGCGGCGGGCTGGAGATTTGTTTCCGGTGTTTTTTTTAAAAAAAAGACAAGTGAGTAAAAAATACTATTCATCTTCAAAAATTAAACAGAAAAGACAGCGCGAGGGCTGAATTGAATGGGGGCTTCTACCGGAAGCTAACGCTAACTTGCTAGCTAGTACGCTAGCATGCACTGATAGTATCTAGACTGATATTATAAAGACGACAAAAGAATAAAGAATGACTCAGACCTGAAGTATTTATTTGCTAAATTTTTAAATATGTAATACAATAGAAGCGGGCTGAATACTTAAACTTCGGGTGAGTTCGAGCTATTTACAACATGCAGCTAATGGTGTCTAGCCAGCAAGCTGGGCTAATCGTTTTCCACAAATGCCCCTTCCCCCTAACATTTCTGTGAAATCATTTTCGTAATGTATTAATTAATAAATTGTAGCATGCGTATAATTTAAACAAGGTAAGCATAGGTCATCTTGAATAACTGGTCGCAAAAAACAATTACAAGCGAGTTCCTAATAATAGCTAGCTACGTGTCATAGCTATCAAATATATTGTTCTAAAATTACTTTTAAATTGTTTACTTTATTGTCTATTTTAAATCTTACTTAAATGCTAAATATGAATTAACCCGTCATTCTAATGTTTTCTCACTGTGCCGTTCCATTGTTTAGTAGTCGCCGTCTTGACGTGAAATGACTTTTGGCCTATGTTCCAAATCGCTCGCATAGGCGGCATTGTAGAGCCCTACCGCAGGTGTAAGTTCCCTTACGTCGTAGCATATGTAGTGCACTTGTACACACAGTATGGAGCTTATTGGGATACGCCCCTCAATATCTATTTGGTTAATCAATAGAACTGGAAAAACAATCATGAATTAAAATAAATGATTTCTGATAGAAAAGAAGAAAAATATTTGAAATCCATACAAAATATTTGAATTGGATTTATAATAATTATTAACCATTGAATAATTTACATGAATAACAGTAAAGAAATTAACAAGTTAATTGATTAATTAGTTTAAAATATTTACAGTGTGTTTACAATTTAGTTTCTGTGGTAGATACTGTTGTGAATAAAGTTATTCACTTTTTTGGCAAAAAAAAAAAAGCTGTGTGAATGAATATTACAAGCATTATGTACATGTTTATAACTCATGGCTGCCTTTCCCCAATTTATTTAGGAAATAATTAATAAGTTGAAAATGTAATGGTTAAAGTTGAATAAAGTTTTTTGCTATTTGTTTGTTATAATTGATTTTCATTATTGATTATTTTCGTAATTGATTAGTTGGCCAATATTTTTTTTCGAATAATTGGATGGGGGAGCAAACTTTCAGTACCTTTTCTTGTTTGTTTAAAATGAAATCAACAAACAGAGTTGTCAGGTTTAAAATCCTGTGGCATAAAAAAATATTACATGGAAAGACATAGACAGACTCTTTCGTTAACGTTTTTTTTTACTCGCGAGGAGAGCAAGCAGAGACTTTCTCAGTCTCCTACACACTCTGATCAGTCTCTGCGTCTCCTTGCCTTTTATTGGATTTAGGGAGTAAGCTTATGCTGGATACATGCACATTCCTTACTTATCTCACCAGAAGGTTTCTGTCTGGAAATACAAGGACGAAACAGTAAATCTTGTGGTTCCTGTTTTTCTTTCTCACACAGTATTGCTATTGTCAGCAACGCACAAACATATATCTTTTACAATAAGCATACATGAGATAACTAATATCATAAGGCAGCATATTTATCTCTTACATACATATATGAAATAGCATTCTTATTTTCATTTAATCCATCAAGAGTGTTACAAATATAAAATTTAGACTAAAACTTTACACACCTGTTTGTCCAAAACAGAAAAGACCCCAATACACACACACACACACACACCATAATATATATTAATTTAGGACTGTAGTTTAATTCAGTGCTTTCTTTAGATAGATAGATAGATAGATAGATAGATAGATAGATAGTTACTTACTTACTTACTTACTCACTTTCTTTCTTTCTTTCTTTCTTTCTTTTTTTCTTTCTTGATCCCCCAGGGGGAAATTCGAGAAACTTTTTGTTCTTTGCATCCATAAAAAATAATGCATAAATACTTATATAAATGTGTGTGTTGTACTATTTATTTATTAAAGTTTCTGTTATATATAAGTATTTATACATTATTTTTTATGGATGCACAAAAAGGCACTGAATTAAACCATGGTCCTAAGTTAATAATGTAAACTCAGTTTCACTGCACCTTGTTGTTTCTGTTACTGACTGCCTTTAGGAATATTATTTTACTTCTATTTACTTTTGATCGTAGTGTTTTAATTAGACATTACAGATCTTACTCACGCTTCCACTCCTTATCAGCGCGTCTACACAGCGCGTGATCAGCAACGCGGCCTCGTTACTAACAGATCAGTTCCGTTATAATAAATGACAGAATTTACACTGCAAGCGCTCAAATACACCATATAATGACAAGAAACTAAACTAACTAAACTAACTTTGTAAATTAAACAAAACCTTTTAAGCAGCTTGCACCGGTTTCACCAATCCCTTGCGCATTTTGGATATGAAGCATTTTGGATATTAACATATTGGAGCATATTGGAACATAAGATCCCCACGGTGTTTAATATAAAATGCTCCATTGCCTTAGTGGACTTTCTTCCTCAATCACGTGACTATTTCGGCTCTGTCTGATGGTGACTGAGGTCATGTTGGGGATAAAAGGTAAAGCTGACATAAACAGTAAACTGGAGAAAGTCGTTGAAAGGCTCTGGGTATTAGGCTAAAGCTAACAGTGTCGCATTACCTAGGATGCGGCTTATACTTCCAGTTAGAAAAAAACCCCACTAGTGTTTTATTTGAGATGATATTACCTTTCTAAAATTCATATACTCGATGGTAGTGCATAGTGTAAGTGTATAGTGCGTAATTTGGGACACAAGTTTAGTATTTACTCTCTGAAGGGTGTTTTCGGAACAGAAGTTACTTGGTGAGTAAAAATGTACCTCGTACCCTGCACAGACTAACTAATCAATAGTGAGATTCATTGACAATGATTTTCATAATCGATTATTATTGATTGTTTGTTGCAGCTCTAATTTTATTATTAGTACTTTCAATAAACTTTTATTTATGTATTTACCTATATTTATTATTTATTGCATATTTATTTTGGATTATTTTTGCATTAGTATTTGTTTTATTATTATACATTGTGTTTGTTATTATTTATTGGTTTTACTATTAGTGCTATTAGTAACATTTTATAAAATTAAATAAAGTCTGTGTAAATTTCTGCTTGTTTATTTTTCCCAAAAGTGAACATTTCCTGGTTTTTAGTGGTTTTGAATAAATATTGTTAAAAGGTGATTTAATAATATAATAAATGCTTTGTTTCATGCACTTTTTTTCCAGGTATGAAAAGGACACGACGTGATGACGGTTCTGAAAAACCATCTGCTGCTTTAAACCTCTCTACAGCCAAGGTGAAGAGATCAGTCACCACTCCTCACTATTGTCTCTAGGAGGGGCATGGTTTAACACTTAATATAGTAGGAGAGAGATTTTTAAAATTAGTGAAGAGAAGCTATTGAGCTAAAATTGGAGTGTACAAACATACTGAACTGAAATGTGTGCTGGTCAGTTCAGGATAAAAACTAATTAGGAGCGAATAGTTGATGAGATTTAAAGGGCTATAAGGATTCATGAACGTTTTAAACATAAATCAGTCGAGACGTCTCAAGTAGGGCTGGGCAGTATATCACTATAATATCGATATCCTGATAAATGATTACACGATATCCTTTTCTGAGATATTGTTGGTATGGTGATGTATATTTAAACCTTTTAATAATTACAAATTAAGTGGAACTGAATGGATGCTTTTGGTTTGTCATTAAATATTTTTTTGTCATCAAAGGCAGCTTAACGTCTTAACTGAAATTGTATATCGTGATTCACGTTGCATATCGTAGAAAATGTCCTCAAGTATTGTGTAATGATATTTTTGTCATATCGCCCAGCCCTAGTCTGAAAGGTTGTCTTAGTGCACTGATTAAAAATTCTTACTTCATCATTCTTAAAATAAAAGTAATGTTGATCCTCAAACTCTACATTTTTCTTTGGATTTGGATCCAGGAGCTGATCTCCAAAGAGGTGCAGTCTGCCCTGGAACAGTCCGACAAAATGATGAAAGCCCTGATGGACAGAATTCAGGAGGTCGATAACGAACCCAAATACGACGTGAGAATTCGGAAGCTGGAGGTGAGTGCACATCATGCACAGTGTACGCAGTGAGAAGCGATTCGTAATCGTTGGTGTACGCTGAAGGAGAACAAATATATATTTCATTAAAAATGTTTCTTAATGAAATAATCATTTTGTTTTGCCGACCAAAGGTAGCGTGCGTATTTACGGGTTTTACGGTAACCATAAAGCGCTTGGAGAGGGGTTGCCTCTATTTAGTTTTAGTTAAGATGGAGATGCTAGAAGATCTATTTTTATGTGTAAATAGATCTTACCCTTAATACATCGTATCATTTATCTCAAATTGTTTTTAAATTCGGCAATATGATGAAAGTATTGTTATAACACGATATTTGAATGCATTCCTATATGGTAAATGCATGCGAAATGTCGAGTTTAACGATACTTGGGTAAAGTAGTAAATGTTTTGAAAACTCTGAAGAGTATTCTTAACATTTTAATAAAAACCTTCAGTCAGAGTTTGGAATTGATATTTTTTCAAAATAAATGAATACATAAATATGACGATATCTCAGAAAAGTGTTTTGTGGCATCAATGACCGTGATATTTATTTTGCTGTTCCTTTTTCCAGGCACATGTTAGGAAAGTGAAACGAAGAGGAGACACAGTGTTCGCGAACGTACAGAAACGTGCAAGCTTGGAAGCATCCCAGGAACAGGTACACGATAATGGCGTGCACGAAATGGTATTTGATTTCAGTCGTATCGCCTTACTGTTACTAAACATAAAACGTATCTAATGTAGCTAACAAATACTGTACGCGATTAGCTACCAATTTCGCATGGTGCAACACCGTGATATCTCCTGATGATCTTCTGAAAATCATAAGTATTCTAGTTTAGGGTCGGGTGCAGGTATCAGGTAGGGGGTATGGCCTAAAACGAGAGGAGTGCGACAGGGTTCTTTAGCCAGGTTTTTTAGACAGGTGAGACCACAGCGAGTGAGACCACTGTGATCTGAGAACGCCTGCACCAGGTGTTCTCCCACCTGCTCTTGGTGAACTCTGCCGAGAAGTGAATCAGATGTTGTGTGTGTTAGATTAAAAAAAAAACAAATAAATAAATAAAAATAAGTTTTTGCGGACAGAGCTGCAGAAATGCCACTTGTTCTGAAAAGAGAAAATAAACCCTGAATGAGATGAGATATACAGTTAAATATTTAGACATCGACTCATTTATTGAGCGCTGACTCCATGTTCTCCCTGTTTGGTTGATTTAGTTGCTTTCTACACCTGCTTGGAGAAGGTGTAAACATTTGTTTACCTTTACTTCAACACATTTCTGACCAATGAATGGATGAGTTTTCCGACGGCATAAAATAAAAGCATCACTTTCATGCTGATTCGGACTCGGTAAACAGATTAATAGTGAAATTATTACTACTACTACTACTACTAATATTATTATTACATCACTATTGAATGGATTTATTCTCGGAAAGGTAGTCTTTTCCTAAAGCACAGCTTGTAATATTAAAAAGCAGATTTAAAGCGATGTCTGCTTTACTGATGGACATTTACAGTTACTTTTAATAACCAGAGTTGTCTTTCTGTCAAATTTCTGCCGAGAATTGAGCTCTGGGTCAACTTTACTGGAAATAGATTTTCCCTGTATGTTGAGATTATTAGCATAATTAGGAATCTGGATTGAGAATAAACTTTACTTCCTCACTGTTCTGTAAATGACTTTAATCATTTATTAAACCTTTTAATTACATTTGTGTGACTACGTTCCACACATTAGAGTGGTGCATAAACTATTCCAGGATGCATATTGAGTGTATAATTATGACTGTAAGACATAATCATCACACGCGCGTGCGCACACAAACACATGAGTCATATGTACACAGAGATGAGTCATGAGGTCAGGAGAGATATTCTTACCAGCAGCAGTGACGAGGAGGAGAGAAATAAACTGAAAACCCAAGAGAGAAAAACGATAAACATTACATTAAACACGTTTCCACTTTTGTTTATTTATTTATTTTACCTGACTTGTTTTTTAGGACTTTTCTTACACGTGTGAAAGTCATAGCGATAGAAGTTTAAGTGGGTGGGGCTTAGGAACGGGTTGATTATAAGTATTGGCGACCCACGATTCAGTCATTGATTGTGACGTGCTGCCTTTTTTGTCGCTCATAATTGTAGAGGATAGCTGAACGCTGTTGGTATTCTATGTTTTGTGCATTGTCGTTTTATCTATTAACAGCGTCAATATTCTAAAATGATAAATAATTAAAGGGGTCATTTCATGATTTAAAAAAAAAAAGTTTTTCTTTTTGTTTGGGAGCGTAATGTATCTGTTTGTGCATGTATAAGCTCTGCAAAGTCACAAAGCTCAGTCTTCAATTTATTTTATACATCAGAGAACACGGCTCCAGACCTGCCTGAAACGTTCGGAGTCCAAATTTACTTCCGTAATTTCTCTGTCACTGAGTGCAGTGTCGGCATAATCACTCCCAAAGGCAGTGACAAGAAAGAAGGCGAGGCTTCAGTGAGTTCAGGCGCCATGTTGCAGAGACCCTGTGCGCTTTAGTGAGAGAGCAAAACCTTGTTTGGCCTTCCGAAAACAGGCGGAATTAGGAGTTGGTGGTTACTGTTTATCTATAATGCTGTTCCTGAGCAGTACAACCCAAACATTTGCTTGTGCACAGCGCATTTTAGAGAGGAGAGCTTCCTGAACCTGGGCAAGTACAAGGCAGGCTATACACAAAGGCTACTGCCATGCAAGGTGCTAACTTGCCATCAGGAGCAACTTCTGGTTCAGTGTCTTGCCCAAGGACAGTGTCTTGTCTAAGGAGTCATGTGGGTCGGGAATTGAACCGCCAACCCTACGATTAGTGGATTAGTGGACAACCCACTCAACCACCTGAGCCACAGCTCCCCCGTAAGTGTGTTTGATTATTTTATGAAGTATCTACTATTGACTGTTCAAATGTAGAGTTTTGTGTTGTGGCTCAATGGTAGACCTCTGCTAAGGTGCTAGATTTGTTTAAGTTTGTTAACTTGCCTCAGGTTTGTAAGTGTTTGTATATCAGTGGTTTGATAGAGATGTTGAGTGTAGTTGCTGTTGTGATTGCATCTTGAAATATATATATATATATATATATATATATATATATATATATATATATATATATATATATATATAGTCTGCAAAAGTTTGGGCAACCTTGTTTATTTCAATGATTTTCCTTCATAAATCGTTGGTTCTTAGGATAAAAAAAAATCAGTTAAATATATCATATAGGAGACAAACACAGTGATATTTGAGAAGTGAAACGAACTTTATACCATTTACAGGAAGTGTGCAATAATTCTTTAAACAAAATTAGGCATGTGCATAAATTTGGGCACCACAATCAAAAAAAATAACTCAATATTTAGTAGATCCCCCTTTTGCAGAAATAACAGCTTCTAAACGCTTCCTATAGCTTCCTATGAG
>JAFFST010048622.1:26480-38073 GCA_022414735.1 Noturus placidus
TAAGAACCAACGATTTATGAAGGAAAATCATTGAAATAAACAAGGTTGCCCAAACTTTTGCAGACCACTGTGTGTGTATATATATATATATATATATAATCAATTTATATCAATCAAATCACAAGAATACTAGCTAGTGTTTGTAAACTTGCTTCTGCTTGATCATCCACATTTTCTGAATCGTACTCTGGCTCGAGCTGATATCGATGACCTTGCTTTAGAAGCTTTGGTGGCTAAAGCTAACCCAACAGGCGTTACATTTCTGACACACTTGTGAGGCTTACGGCCAATCACAATGCAACGGGTCAGCTGGCCAATTGGAGAGCACTGGGATTTTTGGAAGGAGAGGCTTTGGAGAAATGGGAGCGTTTCAGGCAGCCAACGGTGGGCTAGAACCAGGAAGAGTAAAACTTTGAGCACAGAAAGTAAGTTTTGTAAAAAGTGGTAAAGAAATGGGGAATTGCAAATTCCAGCAAAAGTGGCTCGAAGATGAAGAATTTAGGACATGGTTGTCACCCGTTGGTGGTCAACATGGAGAAAGTTTTTGCCGTGTTTATAAAAAATGATTTAAGCTAGGTACAGTGGGTGTCAATGCAGTTAAATCTTGTATGCTGTCCAATCACAAATACAAATTGGCTGTAAAAGGTAGACAGCAATTAACTGTGGTAACTTTGCCATGACCGACTAAGTAACATCTTCAGATGCTATTACTTCCACCACAAACACCACAACTTCTAGCATTCAACATCTGGTTGATTTTGGCACTTTTGTTAAATCAGTTGTGAAATATCTACAAATCAATTTTGGCATTTGAAGCCGTCTCCTCTGCCATTTAAAGCATGTTAACCTACTCTATTACACCCAACAAACCAAATTATTAACGTTTAAAAATGTTGAAGAGTCATGATACGACCCCTTTAAGTAATTATAAGTAAATGTTTTTGTCTCTTTTTTTCCTTAGTGAAAAATATTATAAAAATATGTAAATATTTATATCAAGATTCACGTCACTTTTCTTTCTATGTTTTATAATATAATTTGACTAAGATTTAGGTTGTTATTTATTTGTTTTGCTACTTTATTTTTTTCCGGTGTCCTCAGGTAGGATTCATCACTTTCTTTACTGAAATTGTTTCTCATAAAAATATCAATATTTTACAAGAATAAATTAATAAATTGTGTATTCAAAATTTTAAATTGTGTATTTAAAAGAAAGCTTCGTGATATTTTCTATTTATTTTTTGTAGTATAATTCTAATATTAATATGCAAAAATTATTACATAAATAAATAAATTCTGTTGTTTTTCTGTTCGTAGCACTTTGGCTTTAAGAAGTAAACTTCGGCCACTCTCATAGTATTAATGAATTAAAATGTTTGATGGTGTTTAAGTCTCTCTCTCTCTCTCTCTCTCTCTCTCTCTCTCTCCCCTCCCCCCACCCCCTCCAAATTCTCTCACTGCCACTGGATCTCAGAAACTTCCCCCAACACTTAAGATCAAACAAGAGGCAAAAATCCTAAACGTGACCAGGTACATTCTTCTTATTATTATCATTATGATCAGTAGTGGTAGTAAAATTAGTTTTTAAGTTAGTAAATTAAAAATTTTGTTATTATTTGATTATTGTTCTATTATTTTATTTTATATTTTTTATGTAAAAATTTGTAAGTGACATCAAATTAACATGGCTGCTCCCATTTAAACGAGTTACAGTGTATACACACGTATTTACTTGAGATCAGTCAACATCCAGACATACACTTGTTAAATCTATATAACACAGACTCTACAAGAATGTAGGACTTGTATCGATTTCTCGTGTTTGTGTTGAACAGCTCTTGGCATCGTGTCTTCGTATTTTCAGATACTTGTGAAATCGCACACAGAAACCGAAGCTAAAAAAAGGCTACAGCACATCGTTGTCTTGTCTCCAGAGTCTAATAATAACGTGCGTTTGCCAGCGCCGCTTCCCGAAATGTGCAAAATGCAGCGTTTTGTTTGGTTACATCACCGCTATAACCCTCACTGTGCCTGCAGCATCCTATATACTGTACACACACACACACATACTGTACATCGTGATTTAGCTGCACTTGCACATTAAAGTTTAAAAGCGTTTAAAACCCATCATCTTACATTTGTATACTTTGTAGATTTTGAGCAGTCTGTTCATACCTACACTATTTTTAAGTAATTATCTTTCGTTCATTCACAAATTTATTCATACATTTATAATTTCATTTATTTATGTGTTTATTCTTTAACTTGTTTGTTTATTCTTTTATTTACTCAATCATTCTTCTGTCCATTTGTTTGTTTTTTTTTATTTTATTTCTCTATTATTATTAGTTGTAGTAGTAGTCATAGTAGTATTTTTACATAAATGCTGTTATTAATCTTTTTTTTGGGAAGGGGGTATTCCTTTCTCTTTTTTAATGTTAAGTTTATTAATTGTTCACTTATTTACTTTTTTAAAAACTTCTTAATCCTGTGCATGCAAGTGTGTTTATTTTATTAATAATTTTTTAATCAGTTTTTTAAGTTCTTCATGGCTATTCTTAATGTGGTCTGAGAGTCTTGTTTGTTTGAGAATAAGCTTTTTATTATTTAGTTAATAATAAAAAGCGTAATCAAGATTAAATAATTAATCAGTTTATTAAATATTTATTCATTTCCCCCCTAAAGCTGTTCTTATTCCGGTGTTTTTTTTTAAAAAAGACTATTCTTAATCAAATTTATTCTATATTGTTCTTAATCTGGTATGCATGTGTGGTTTTCAAAGGCTATTCTTAATCCATTTATTTGTTCATTTATTAACTTTTTTATGAATTTAAGGTCTTTTCTTATATATTCGCACCCTTGCTTCAGATTTGATAATTCACTGACGTTATTGCAGGCTGAACATTTGTAGGCCTTAATGGTTAATAAAATCATATAAAAATATTTTTTTACAGGTAAAGGTTGCACAATTTGACATTTGGATGTTATTTTTGGCTTTTCAAATAATTAACTGTGATATAAGATCAAATTAGTTTATGCTAATGATCTCCTTTTATTTACTCGAGTGCATTAAAATCTAAATCTCTGTTCTGTAAAAGGAGAAATGCGGTTTTCTGTATTTTAAACACTTATGATGGATAAGGATGAATGGAATTAAGAGAAAAATCATTCAATTCAATTTTATTTGTATAGCGCTTTTTACAATGGACATAGTCTCAAAGCTGCTTTACAGAAATATCAACACGATATACAGATATTAAAAGTGCGAATTTATCCCAACTGAGCAAGCCGGTGGCAAGGAAAAACTCCCTAAGATGTTTAAGAGGAAGAAACCTTGAGAGGAACCAGACTCAGAAGAGAACCCATCCTCGTCTGGGTAAAAACAGATAGTGTGAAAATGTTAATTATGCATTAATATGAAGTCTGTTTGGCCTTAGAAGCAGCCGTAGTGTAGTAATTCGAGTAGATGAGCGCTCCATCCAGAGGTAGGACATCCGAAACGGATCAGGCAGGTCCGGAGAGCAGGTAGGAAGAGGATCTCTAATATCTCCATAAAATTATGTGTGGCTTGACAGAAGGAGAGAGTGAGAGAAAAGATTATTAGGACTTGCTCAGCGTAACTAAAAGTCTTAACAAGTACGTTTTAAGCCTAGACTTAAACTCTGAGACTGTGTATGAGTCCTGAATACTAATTGGAAGACTGTTCCATAACTGTGGGGCTCTATAAGAGAAAGCTCTTCCCCCTGCTGTAGCCTTCGTTATTCGAGGTACCGTCAAATAGCCTGCATGTTTTGATCTAAGTAGGCGTGGCAGATCATAGAAAACCAAAAAGTCGCTTAGATACTGTGGCGCGAGACCATTTAGTGCTTTATAAGTTAATAATAGTATTTTATAATCAATGTGAGATTTCACTGGGAGCCAATGCAGTGGTGATAAGATCGGGGCGATGTGGTCGTATCTTCTGGTTCTAGTTCGGACTCTAGCAGCTGCATTTCTGGCCTAACTGGAGTTTGTTTATGCTCCTACAGGAACATCCAGACAGTACGGCATTACAGTAATCTAGTCTAGCGGTGACGAAAGCATGGACTAATATTTCTGCATCATGTAGTGACAATATATTTCTTATCTTAGCAATATTTCTGAGATCAAATAAGGCTATCATAGTAATATTATCTACATGAGCATCAAATGGTAGGCTGGAGTCAATAATCAATCCAAGGTCTTTTACTGTTGCACATGATGAAACAGAAAGTCCATCCAGAGTTACAATGTGATCAGTATCATCGTTATAGCCCTTCTCCATCCGTGCAACCTGTGCTTTCTGTTAATCGATCGAATTCGATGCTCTCTCTCTCTCTCTTTCTCTCTCTCTCTCTCTCTCTCTGTGTGTTATTAGAAGCAGGAAGAACTAGAGCACTTAAATGCCCCATGCTACGTTAGTAAGATTCATGTGCAGTCTTAAACTCTAAAGCACTTTGCTAAGTCAGTGAAAAACAAATTCATCTTGTAGTGTTCTGATGAATGGAGTGCGCCATTTTCTCGTCTGAAGGGCGAACAGTGCCACTTACAGGCCAGTAGAGGCGTTTATCAGTCTGACTTCATAGAAGTGGTTGTAGAATACAGTGCTCCTGGATTCTGATTGGTCAGATTCATTTTATGTTAAATCAGCAGAGATTCAGTTTCTATTACAATAGAATACGTTATTTCTATAGTAACAGCTAATTCAAGCTGACTAGCGCAATGGACGCGGCACATAAAACAGACTAAAAAAGTAATTGATCTGTAAGGAGAAATGTGTTTATGTAATATTTTATGGAAGGAGTCTCCAGTGTTAGCGCTGTAACAGTAAGTTTTCCGACATCCGAGTCACGCTTTTTTTGCGGTTTCTCCCTGACAAACAGCGACAGTTGTGGGTTTTTTTGTCAGAGAAAACAAAACAGGTTTGTAAGGGAACTGCTGTTTTAGAGCTGCTATAACATAGGGGAGACCTTGTTTTGTGGATGTCGCAATATTAAACTTAACGATAAGCTGTATGGTGTCTCATTATTTTAATGAACAAAGTTGTGAAAGCTTGGAAGTTGCAATGGTATAAGAGGAATAAAGCATGTCAAGATGTGCTGCTAAAGTGAAATGTTAAGTAACATTGAGTAACTCTGGCATTAATTATTTTCCTATAACAGCATGTACTGAAGTTTTTTATTCCTCTTACACCACAATAGTTTGCCAACGATTAAAATGCTTCTGTTTATCATTATCTATAAAGGTGTGGGCCATCTGTAATGTATTCGTTACGTCCAGAAACGAAGATGCAAATGAGTTTTTTTTTTTTGTTTTTGTTTTTTTTCTTTCTCGCTGTTAGTATCGAATCTTCTAATCTGTAAAAGTGAACACAATGAATCAGTTAGTTTCTGCCATTCAATTTTCTCCGGAAGGGATGCTAACTTTTACACACGCCTCTGTGGTGTCAAAATATTTTCAGTGAAGTGTAGAGATCAGTGATTATGATTATATATTAAATCACCCTAATGTATGATCTCGTAAAAAAAAGTCCAGAATCCTGGTGAGTGTCTGAAATAAAGAAGTTAATTGTTTTGTTTATTTTTTTCTCTACAGTTCTGCTAACGGAGGGATTTCTGACTCGTCAGCATCAGGAGGTGTGTGTGTGTGTGTGTGTGTGTGTGTTCATCACTGACGTCTTGCATCAGCCCTAAGTGCGATTTATTTTTGCTCCATAACCAGTATCTAAGGTTTATCTCTCACTTTTTTTCTCTCTCTCTTTCTTTTATGTCATTGTTGTAGCCATGACCAGTGAAGAAGGCACGGTGAGGGAATCTAAAGAAGACTGCTGGCAGAGTTTGGTAGCTTTTTGTCTTCATTTGTCATGTCTTTCACTCCATCTGTGGACTCGAGCGTGACTGAACGTTTGATCTGTTTTTCTTTTATTTCAATTCCAGCGTATGAAGACTCAGCTTCTGGACCTGACCGTTGATGGAGAAGGTGCGATCTGTTCAGAGACTAAGCTGTTTAAAATAAAAACAATGTGTTCTGTTTGTATATTTATAAACACAGAGCGGTGAAGGGGTCTTTTGTTTCGAGCACCAAAGATCTGGAAGACATTAGCGTCGCATATTCGTTAAAAGCACTCCGAAACAAATCAGAGTCTAAAGAATAAATAAATGTTTTTAAAAGTTAGTTATAATTTTTCTTTTTTAAAATAAATTTAGTTTATTGTTCTTTTTCATTTCTCTAACATTTTGCATTAAGTGAAAGATGTTATATAACTTAACTATAACAAAAAAGCAAATGATTGCATTATTACTTTTATTTATTCTAAGGCATATATTGCATTTTTGTTTTATATTGTTTACTTATTTTACTCATTTCTTTGTATTTAAACATTACATTTGCACAATTAAAAAAAAACTTTTCAATTCTTCAATTTTATCATATTCACTTTTTTATACTAATTATATGTATATTTATATAAAGTTTGCATTTCTTTTTTTCCAGAAATTTGCATCAATATTCTGTTGTATTGACTTTATTTTTCAAAATTATATTATTTACATTTATTTTATTATATTCAGCTATATTTGTGTATATTTTGTTTTTAATTAATTGCATTAAAAAATAATGTATACCTTTTTCACATTAAATGTTGCGTTATTGTTATATTTACCTTGAAATTTGTTTATTTATTTATTTTGTTAATTTTCATTAATCTTCAAACTGTACTGTCTAGCTGTCTGAGTAAGTTATAAATAAGACTGATACAATGTTAATGAGAATTTACTGTGTTTTTATTTATCCTGTTTTAGTATTTATCATGAGTTCTGATTTAGATATTTTATAAAATGTAGAGCAGGTGGCAAAAGATAAAACAAAAATGTTGATTGAAAAGGTCAGCCACATCAAGAAAAATACATCTTTACTTATTGTGTTTAATACTGTGATGTGTGAGACATGCATAATGCTGAACTCTCTATGTGTGTGTGTGTGTGTGTGTGTGTTTTCTGAGGCAGTGTGCAGAAAAAATGGGACCAAGCACAGCGATTCTCCCCAAACCTCATCGCAGGTAAGTTTGCTATTTCACCTGTTGGCTGAAAGCATGATGTTTCTTTCCTTATTAACTTTCCCCTCTCGCGCGCTCTCTCTCTTACTCACAGGACAATGTAGACAGCAGATCATCTCCACTGGGTATGCTGAGGGATTGAATTATGTGTTTATTAATTTTTTTAAATGGAGTATATTAAAGAATCTCACTTTCCTGCGCGTTGTGTATTTTGAACAGAGGACGGTGAGATTCAGGGCTCTGTAGTGGTGGAGAAAAAAACACCCGAGATGCAGGAAGCAGAGGTACCACATCATGTCATAGTGTCATGTCATCATCTCAAAGTTCAGTTTTGATGCAAACCTTACATTTAACAGAAAAAAAAAGATTATATATATATATAAAACAACCCTCTAAAACTTTAACGCTTTATTCTTCTTCTCATGAACGCAATCCAGCTGTACAGATGTCTGTCACAATGTAATAATATATATATAATAATTGCCATAATATCATGGCATTAATTATAAATGTATGGAACTAAATACATTTTTAAAATTGTAAATAGGAACCAAAATGTATGAAAACAAGACTCAAGGTTGGACAATTTAAAATTCGATTACAAAGTTTATATATAGGTAACATTAATCCAATCCAAAGTCTAAGAACTATAATACAAAATATAACCCATAATATTGTAGTAAAGCGTTTTATTATTATTATTATTATTATTATTTGAGGGTTTTTTTTAAGAGCACTAAGGTGCTGCATTTAAAAATTGTTTTTGATATACATAAAAAAATGCTTTAATAATATAAGCATTCCATCTTAGAGTGAAGTTTGTATTTTACACTTTCTTATGCCTAGTTAGAGCTCAGGGACTTCATGTACATTTTATGTAATTACTTATTTATTAAAGGTGAAGTGTAATCATTTTGTGTGTACTTTGGTCTTACTGTGTATTTTTTTCCATAAAAAGTTGAGTTTTCCTTTCGATCTATTTCTTAAGATGCTAACATTGTATAATTGAATAGGCGGCCCTGCTGTCCAGACTCCCGCCGTTCCCACACACTCCATTCCCAAACCAGCTTCCTGTTGCGGCCGCCTGCAAATCCATGCCTCAGAAGCCTGTCGTGAAAGTGGCGCGCATCAAAACCCCACGAGGAATCGCCCTGCTGTGGAATGTGGAAGAGGAAGACCCGGACGCTGCCACCATGGACTGCTACTACATCTACGTAACGCAGGAGCGCAGCGATGGAACTTTCACCAAATGGAAAACCATGGGCGTGATCAAAGCCATGCCTCTGCCGATGGCCTGCAGAGTGGCGGCGGAACGATCTGGAGACAAGACGCTGTGTTTCATCATCATAGGGAAGGATGTGTACGGCCGCTACGGGCCCTACAGCGACGTCCACACCGTGTGGGCCGGAGAAACGTGAACTTTACCTGTTTTTAAGTATTTAGTTTTAGTGATGCGCCCACAAGGCGAGCTGCTCAGCTTTTTTTTTCTTGTCAAGTAAATTCTTTGATATTGTTACAATAAAATGTATTCTGATGAAATTCTGTCCTTTTTCAGTGAAACCTGGTTTATACAAGACCACAGCAAAAATCTGCAGTTATATGGAGATGCGCTTACAGTTGGAAAATGGGCAGGCAGACGAGGTATAGAGATTGATAATTACACTTTAATGTATATTTAACGTAGTGAGAGCATTCGTTCAGTCGATTGTGCACAAAAATATAATCTATGTATAGGTTTTCTAAAACAGTAGTATTCCATTAATTCACATGCTGCCATCAGTCAAAAAGTATGTAATTATGTATTTCTTAATATTAATAAAAATATATAACGATATACGCAATATCTCAGAAAAGCATACTGTGATGCAAGTTATCACTATAGTGGTATAATATATATTATTGTCATATCACTCAGCCATATTGTGCAAGTCACAGGAAACTCAATATATATGTTGCAATGCCACCATAAAAACAGTAGGGGCAGTATTGTGGTTGTCAGGGTTTCATGGTTGTTCATGGTCAGATGTGGTCACAGTGTACGATAGGAATGGACCTCACTATTGACTTTTTCATAATACAGATTGAAACACATTTCCTGTTCTTTGGTTTGCCCTGATAAAGACTTGACACAAATTTCTGCATTCCCTTCCCTATAGACTCTTCTGCACTTAGTCTTTATTTAATCCGTTTTTAAACACGTTTCATCGCTGTGGCAACAACTAAACCAATAGATGCTCTAATTTTGGCTAATCAGTACTACAGACTGCCTCATGAGTTGTTTTTTTAGCTAGTGCACCACTTCAATCAGTATCGTATTGTGTGGAAGTCTTAGGTTTACACCCTTCCCAAATAAATTCCATCTCTAAAAATGATATGCCTCCAAAAGCCTTCAGATTACTGGTTCAACCTTAATGAAATAATACTTCATTACCAAAAATAAGCTTAAATAAATATCTCAAATTATTAAATAGCGAAAATTTGAAATGACTCATTACAGGTCTAAAAAATAAAGGTCATGGGTTGAGAGGACAAAATAGTGGTTAATCCAAATTTCCAAGACTGGAGCGATGCACTAATAAAGCAACGATTGAACTTAATTGCTGTAACAGTTGTATATTGATCATTAGCAATAATCATTCATTAGAAATCGAGTACTATCAAAAAAGGACTAAATAAAACACTTGTGTAAATATAAATGTGTAAATTTATTAGGCTACTAAGTTGATTTGTCCGTAACTCTGTTACTTATACAATTGTCCTTCTGTGCATAGTCTTTAACGGTACCCAAGATTCTGAACAAACATCAGATCATACTAAAGCATAGCAGATTCAGTGGTATTGTCAAATATCAAAATTGCATGGTATCATGTTGGATCCTGAGGTTTATACACTATTCCCCTCATAGGTTAAAAAACGCTGGAGTACTCTTGAACCAGTGTTTCTTACTTCCTTTTCGGTAATCAGACACATTTAAAAAGTGGTTCATAGCAAGTAAACCGGGGGATCGAATATACAGCCGGATGAAGGTTACAATGAGTTTAGAATCCGTGTTGTGTATTAAAGCTGTGTGGACTGTAATTGAACTGAAAGATTAAAAAAAAGAAAGAAAGCCGCAGTCTCTGTTATTCCTCTAGGGGTGAAATGGAGCTATAAATTCAGGGCAGTCAATTTAGCTACTCAAGGAGTGTGCTAATGATGGAATTCCTTTATTAGCAAGCTAAATATTTGATGCTTTCCAATCGAACCATTTTAGGGGTTTCTCAGCAAGAGGGTGAATCCTTAGTATATATATATTATATAAACTCAGCAAAAAAAAAACATCCCTTTTTCAGGAGACTGTATTTTAAAGATAATTTTGCAAAATCCAAATAAGCTTTACAGATGTTTTTCATGCTTGTTCAATGAACCATAAACAATTATTGCACATGCAGCTGTGGAACAGTCCTTAAGACACCAACAGTTTACAGGCAGTAGGTAATTAAGGTTACAGTAACTTAGGACATTAAAGAGACATTCCTACTGACTCTGAAAAACACCAGAAGAAAGATGTCTAGGGTTCCTGCTCACCTGCGTGAACATGCCATAGGCCTGCTACAGGGAGTAATGAGGATGCAGATGTGTTCAGAGCAATAAACTGCAGTGTCTGTAACCTAAGACGCCTAAGACGGTGCTACAGGGAGACAGGAAGGACAGCTGATTGTCCTTGCAGTGGAAAGATACAATGCCTTGCGAAAGTATTCGGCCCCCTTGAACTGTTCGACCTTTTTCCACGTTTCAGGCCTCAAACAAAGATATAAAACTGTAATTTTTTGTGAAGAATCAACAACAGGTGGGACACAATCATGAAGTGGAACGAAATGTATTGGATATTTCAAACTTTTTCAACAAATAAAAAACTGAAAAATTGGGCGTGCAAAATTATTCAGCCCCTTTACTTTCAGTGCAGCAAACTCTCTCCGGAAGTTCGGTGAGGATCTCTGAATGATCCAATGTTGACCTAAATGTCTAATGTTCATAAATAGAATCCACCTGTGTGTAATCAAGTCTCAGTATAAATGCACCTGCTCTGTGATAGTCTCAGAGGTCCGTTTAAAGCACAGAGAGCATCATGAAGAACAAGGAACACACCAGGCAGGTCCGAGATACTGTTGTGGAGAAGTTTGAACCCGGATTTGGATACAGAAAGATTTCCCAAGCTTTAAACATCCCAAGGAGCACTGTGCAAGTGATAATATTGAAATGAAAGGAGTATCAGACCACTGCAAATCTACCAAGACCCGGCTGTCCCTCTAAACTTTCAGCTCATACAAGGAGAAGACTGATCAGAGATGCAGCCAAGAGGCCCATGATCACTCTGGATGACCTGCAGAGATCTACAGCTGAGGTGGGAGACTCTGTCCATAGGACAACAATCAGTCGTTTACTGCACAAATCTGGCCCTTATGGAAGAGTGCAAAGAAAGCCATTTCTCAAAGATATCCATAAAAAGTGTCGTTTAAAGTTTGCCACAGGCCACCTGGG
>JAFFST010048622.1:38602-54948 GCA_022414735.1 Noturus placidus
CGCCCAATTTTTCAGTTTTTTATTTGTTGAAAAAGTTTGAAATATCCAATAAATTTGGTTCCACTTCATGATTGTGTCCCACCTGTTGTTGATTCTTCACAAAAAATGACAGTTTTATATCTTTATGTTTGAGGCCTGAAATGTGCCAAAAGGTCGAACAGTTCAAGGGGGCCGAATACTTTCGCAAGGCACTGTACATGTAACCGTGTGTCCCCTCAGATGTGATTGAGAACTTGCAAATGCCTTGGTGGAAGAGTGGAGTAACATCTCACAGCAAAAACTGACAAATGTGGTGCAGTCCATGAGGATGAGATGCACTGTAGTACTTAAAGTAGCTGGAGGCCACCAAATACTCACTTACTTTCGATATCAACCCGTGCATTGTTCAGGGACTCATTATTCCATTTCTGTTCATCAGATGTCTGTGAAACTTGTTCAGATTATGTCTCAGTTGTTGACTGTTTTTATGTTAATAAAAATAAAGAAATTTGCTGGAAATAAAAAGTTGAATGTGAGAGGATATTTCTTTTTTTTTGCTGAGTTTATATGGACCGTTAGACCTAAAAATTATTTTTACTGAAGCTGTAAGAAATAACCTGAAAGCGAAAATGAAATAATGACAAGGACTTAAAGTAAAATACATTTAATTAAAATTTAAAAATACAGAAAATGAGCCCTTGGTGGGATCAGTCACTGGAATTATAAGCAACTGGATAGAGCTAAACACAAAGAACAAGCAAAACAGATTAAAAAAGGAAAGGAAAGAAAGCTGCCTTTATGATTTCACTCCATTAGAAATAAAAAGCCTTCAGTAAAATGGGTTCAAGCCTGATGAAATAATACTTCATTACAAAAAGAACATAAATAAACTTCTACATTATTTGAACCATTTTTGTCAAACACACAAGAATAATAATAATAATAATAATAATAATAATAAAAAAAAACTATCTTCAAACCCAAATCTTTCCCTATAAGCTTATTAAACTGCCTAATGAACTATAATCCGTGCTACATTTAATATCAATGGTAAGCTAAATGCAGGTAAAATAAAACATGCAATATAACTACAACCTTAGTTTACAAAAGAAAACAAAAAAAAGTATACGAACTTTCACAAAAAAGGCGTCATGTACACATCCGGCCTTGCTTTGTTCAGCTTCAAGTATGATGTGGTCCTTGACAAATAGCCAGCACGAGTTTTGTCTGACATGTTAGAAATGGTCAAGTATTTATTAAGCCTAATTCACAATGTGTAGTTTCTAAAAAAAAAAAAATTTTTAGTGGTTTTGCTATTTCTAATTTATATCTTATTAAAGTGTATCTAAATTTTGCTCAAATTTCCAAAAATAAAAACCAATTTAGAACAAAAAAGGGTTAAAACTCCATACTGTAGTACAGAAAAGAAAAACTAATTCGTTTCCAGTATTTTATGCTTTAACGTTATTAAACGTTTTTTTACGATATGTTTTGGATGTCCACATTTTTATATTTATATAAAAATTGAGTAAATTTATATTTACACAAATTCTGTTGGCGAAAGTCGCAGCCGTTGAGGTGGGCTGTTGTAAGGCTTTTACTTGCGTTTGCGCAGCACTAAATACATGAGGCCGCTGATGAACGTCATGGGGAAGGCCACCCAGGCAAGCACATAGGAGTAACCGTAGTTCCCGTCCACTACATTCAAACTCTGGAAACTTCTCCGCTCAGCTGTATATATGGATGCGGCAATCATCACACACAGTGCTGCACAGAGGGGACCATAATATAAATAAATAAGTAAATATGTGTAAAAAGTCTGAGTGGTTTTGCAAAGAACAATAAGTATATTTACACCACAGTGTTGTTGAATTCTGGATTCGGATTGGTCGGATGGTGTTGATTAATTTTCTCTGACAGTAGCAGCAAATCATGGGTTTATATTAATTTTTCTAATTATTCTAATACATTATCGTTCCTATAGCAACAGCTTGATGTGAGGAGATGTTTATTTAACATTTATTGAAGGATTCTCCCGTAACAGGAAAAACTGTAACATTAAGTTTTCTGACATGTTCAGAATAGAGGCGTTTACGCTTTGTGGTTTCTTGATAACAAACAATGTCAAGCTGTGTATTTTTGTCTCATTAACTTCATGAGCGATAGAAAAGACAGGAACGACTGTTTAACAGACAAAAGAACAGGAACCAATTTGTTTCACGAACGCTCCACAACAATAAATATAATTATAAATGGATTAAATCATTAGTCATCATGTAATGTGTTAAAATGTAATGTCTGATTGCTGTGGTATATAAAACACAGACATACAGTAGGTGGGGTGTGTAGAAAAATAATCAACTCCATGGTGGTAGCTATAATGCACTTTACACAATCACTCAGCATTTTACTATAAGAGCAAGAATAACCGGTGTTCTCCACGTAACTCACAAGACAAGAGCTGAATGATGGCCGTGAAGACAAATCTCTCGCCCTGCTTCAAACGGAAAAGCTGAAGGACGAAGACAAAGAAGTCCACACAGCACAGGATCGTGGCTAGAATCATGGCAGCCTGCACGGTCTGAAGATAACCTGGTCAGAAAAGGAAGAAAGAAAGGGTCAGGTTCTTCTACAGGATTTACTGCTGCAATGAGCGTGACTGGAATCTGTTTTATGTTTTTGAAAACGGATCTAAATTCATTTAATCTGCGATTCCTTTCCTCTGTGACCCTGTGTGCCAAATGTATTGCACAGCATCCCAACAAGTACTATAAACAAACCATTACTAAATATGGCTCCTCATAGCTACTACCATCAATGACCACCAGTAACTTTGAGGTAATAATCGATGGCCAACCTGCTTTTACAGACTACAGGTGTCCGTATCCTGCAGGTTTGACCTGTATAATATCTAGAATATTAGACTGTACCTGTCAGATGTATGCAATACTACAACTTGTGCTGGGATTTCTCAACTTGCGAATAGACTCCCGCAACTCTCACAAGCCAGAGTGTCATTATTAAACCATGGAGGATGACTCAAGCATGGAAACCCATGTGGTCGTCAATCAACCAAATCATGTGCACTTCACATTCATCTTTCCGTATTGGAAACTATGGCCACCTACATGGAGTTATTTCTCAGGACCTACTTTCCACCACAATCACCATGGTTTTTGAATGAAAGGCATCTGGAGATACCACCACTGTGTAGCACAAGGTCTAAATCCAGACCTTCAACTCTACCTTTCAAAGAAGGCTGATCATCTGGTATTCCAGCTTGGCTTATTCAAGTTTGGCTCTGTATTGCTACTACCATCAAGATCCAACAAGACCCATGGGGTAATGATCACTGACCAACCTGCCAATCTCTGTTTCTGTATCAGTTCTGTTAACTTGATCCCTCAACCACTCAAAGGGGTCAACTAACGCACATCACTTGGATAATATAGTATCAAAATGGGCCTTAAGATGCGGACAAGGTGTTGGCAATTTGACAAACCTATTAAATATAATGCTCAAAAGGTATACAGATGATGTAACTTGACTAATTTGTGACAATATTGCACCTGGTAATCATTTTGTGTAGAAATTAAAGATGTTAAACCTGATTCTAACAACTTACCTGCCTCACTGGATGCACTATTCGGAATCGCTTTACAAGTGACGTTGCATATATACCAAAGATCAGTGTAGAAGTCCCCATTTGTTGTAAACCACCAAGCCTGTGAGTGGCAGAATCATCAAAAATGGCAGTAAATTATAGGGTTGTTTCACTATGAGAAGAAGAAATTGAATGAATCATACATTCCTGAAAAATGCCCTCTACTTCACAGTTTACTTTTAACTTTTAATATTTTATCCAGCATCCATTATGGCCTGTTCTTCAGTCTCAGATCCAATTGCATTCAAATTATTTCCTGACAAAGTTCTTGAACTGAGAATTGGATGGAGCTGAAACTGCACGGTAGAAAGGATTCGGCTCCTTACAATGATCACATACTCACATTGTGGATAGTTGATATGAAAAGCAGTATTGCCGAAATAATGTGGAAGAGGATGATTAAAGCCAAAATCACCAACATGGCTGACACTGGAGCAGGGGGATGAAACTAACCTGAGGGAAACAAGAACATTTACATTAAGATCAGATCCTAACCATGGACTGCACATGAAAGAACAGGTCTATTATTGTTAAGCATTCTGGCTTGTCCCCTTTGGGCAACATGTTAGTTGGTACACATCTCAACCTGTATGAAGGATCACCTTCGACTCAACCTTTCAAAGCAACCCGTAATGTAACGAACTACCTCTGTCTCCTGATCTTGCAGGTTTGAGTTGTATAATATTGACTCGACTCAACTCTCTGAACCAGCTTTCAATATTAAACCTTGTAGCAAGTATAGCAGCCTGTCTAATCATGTGCACCTTACATTCCCTAGTCAGCACACTCCACTGGTTTATTGTAGCTTCTTGCATCAAGTTCAAATCCTTAATTCTCATCTATAAGAAAGGAACATTACCCACCTACAGGGTGTCACTTGTCAGGACCTACCCTAGTTGCTGCAGTCTGTAAATGAAAAGCAGCTAGTGACACCACCACTGTGTAGCATTGGGTCTAGAACCAGATGGTCTGATTGTTCAAATGCCCAGGTTTGTTCATGCTGAACAAACACTGGTGCTTCTTGTCAATTGGTGGAAACTTCTGCAGTAATTGTATTGCTGTTAGTTCCTCACATAAACGTCACTGTAGATACAATTGCCAATGGATAGATCAACATATATGCCTGGACTAGATGCTTTAACAGTCTAATCCAGAACCAAAACCAGCATTTGGTGGGCATTTTTTTTTCACTGCATGTTTAAAAGAGAATCTGGCTCAAACAGAAATCAACAGAACTTGGTGGTCCAGTTCATTTGCACCACTTAAGTTCCTGCCAAAAACAGTACAACTAGAACCTTTGATATCGGACTGTTGGTAAAGCAGACTTCCTGTTTTCTGTTGCTAAAACTACAAAATAAAGTGGAAAAGTTCTTGGAATTTTAGCATTATTAAATTAGTTCAGAGTTTGACTGACAGCTTTGTGTCTAGTCCATGAAGCAATCCTTAGTATATTGCACCTGTTTCTGGTCATTTGGTGTGAAACATATCTCTGTTGTCTCTCTGCCTGTACTGTATTTTGCCTCACATACAAGTTGTTTTCGGTTGTGTGTAGCTTTTTTAAAAAAAGGCACCTGTTAAGCAAGTAGATTAAAAATGGAAATTCACAGTTTAGGGTTTCACCTGCTCAAACACACATGCTGCAGCTCGTTAATTAGCTGATGAATCAGGTGTGTCGAAGCAGAAGAAAACGCCAAGCCCCACGGCAATCTGACACTCCATCACTCTTGATTATTTTAATACCAGAGCCATGCCTCAGACGGACCTTTCGACCTTTTAATTGCCTATGAATGGAACAAAGAACTTTTTGCTCCTCCAGGGACAAAAAAACAAACAGTTTCGGATCCCAAACGTTTTAATTAACAGCTTCATCTTACAGTGTGCAATAAAGAAAACTCCCCAAGATCTCATTATGATGAGAGCTGTGCAACAGCCAAATAAACAAAAACGAGAGGAATGATTGAGCATATTGACTAACACATGAAGCCCTTCTGATCACAAGCTGTGCCTCAGAATACTTCAAGAATTTCCCAAACTTCACCATGTTTAGCCTGAGTACATTGTTCCGCCATAAAGTTGATGAGGTCATGCTGTGGCAGCATTCGCTCTGAGCTCACATCTGAGCCTACATTCAGAGTTGGATTTAGCTACTAGTGCTCTAAAGCCTCGAGACCAAAACTTCAGCAGGGCCTCATGGGCTTCCACTGACTAAATACATAAACCTCAGTGACCTTACAGTTCACATCCGGCAAATAATAACATTTCAAATCCAGTCCATGTGCCAAGATGAGTTTGGTGTCTGACGTTTCCTTCTTTAGGTTTTGCGAGACTAATGAGTATGGGGAAACTCTGTGTCTAAATCATCCCACAGTAGTGTCTTCTCAATCAGCTTTGGACAGAGGCACATCGTTCACCATTTTGAACCCAAACCACTCCAGTAGTAGGCGTGGCGAAGGTTTAAAACTGGAGTCGAGATTTTCAGCAACATAGTAGCATCTCAATCCTATGCATATGGTTATGCATAGACAAACTGGGAGCTAAAAACAGTCACAGAACAATCCCAAACTGCAGCGTTGTTCTGTCTTTCTCTTTTTTATAACCTTTCTGAGAATGTAGAGGAACAACACGGTCTCACGTTTAAGCTTGAAGTATTTGCACAAAGTTTCAAGTCGCCCAGATAACAGTCAGGAATGGCTCCATGATTGTAACTATGTTCAAGTGAAATCCAACAAGCGTTGGCATTAGTCATGTTTATTAGAATCCCTATAAATTTAGCTCAAGACCCGAATTGGGAAAGTAGAGTAAAAACCTCAGCACTCGCTGTACGTTAGAAAGAATGAACCAAAAATATGTATCTGACCCTGATCAAATAAAAATAGTGCAGATTAGACCTCCACCCAGCAGGAGCTCGAGCTCACAGGACAAATTCCTTTCTCTTCCTCTATAAGGAGGCTGAATAAGTGGTGCCAGTGGAACTGGGGCCGACTGTTACAGTATTTATACTTCGCATTTAAGACTGCCTTAGTACTAGAAATTCCTCAACCAAAACCACATTCATAATTAAAACCTCAAGCTAGGATTTCGAAGATTTCTCTTCTGAGATATTTATAATGTCTCTAAAAGTCATAAATGTTGGGAGAGTCTCTAACGAAGGCCCTTTTGTAAACCTCTCTGTAATTAACTATTCTTTAAAATGAATATGGTTAAATTCAGTGTGATTTTTATATAACAGCACAGCTCTGACAGTAGCTCCAGATGTAAGGATCTTAATGAGCTTGTTCTAATGGGTTAGATTTTTTTTTTTCTAATAAAAGCATGCTGTTTTTTAACAAAAAAAAAAACGTATGTAATCATTGATATAGTGGCATTTTCTGTAAGGAGACATTAATTTCACACTTATGGAAGGAGTCTCCAATGTCAGCGCATTGTAACAGTCAGAGGTAAAGCTGGAAGTTTTATGTCATCTTCAGGACAGAGGAGTTTACACTTTGCTTTTTCTCTGTAACAAACAACGCCAAGATGAGTTTTTGGTTTTAAGTGAGAGAACGAGGCTGGAGGCTGGAGAGGGAAGTACGGTTTATAGCTGCTATAATGGAAGTGAAAACAGGAACCATCCTGTCTCTTACCTGTAACGATAATCAGTAAGGAACTAGAATATTTTGTATATTAATAGATATAAAAAGTCAATTGTTGACGAATTTCTGTGATTTAAGCAGAATAACGCACTTTAGTCCATGCTGTTGTATGAAAATTATCATCTTCAGGATGGTAAACGGCCTTCTTTACTTTTTTACAGATTATTTTGCGGTTATATTTGCTTGTACTTCCTCATTTGTAAATCGCTTTGGATAAAAGCGTCTGCTAAATGAATAAATGTAAACGTATTTTCATATAACAGCTGGCTTGAAGTGTGTTATTGCTTACACAAAAACACTTAAAGTCAGAAATTTACAATAAATGGCTCAGCAGGATATACAGAACATCCACGACTGCCTACCAGGTCATTCTCACACATAGACTCTGCTTCTTGTGCTGCCTTTTAAGAGTAATCTAATTCCCCACAAGAACATTTTTATAGCGTGGCAGCAGCTGCGGCACTCGTCTTTTATGTCTAGCTGTCAATTTACGGGAATCCAGAAACTTTTTTGTGGCCTAAAAGCAGTTAAATTGGCCAACCAGAGTGCTACAGAAGTGTGTACACATATCTTACAAATGCGTTCTGCTTTCACTTTACTTAAAAAAAAAAAACAAGAGAGAGCAATAGAGAGATTCTTCCAGACACTATGGGGTTTTTTTGTACTGTGAATTTTAGGCACAAACCAGGAACTAATGAATCCTAATTTATTTTACAAGATGCAATATAAAGACTTGTGTAATCCCAAATCAGGAAGAGATTCAGGATCAGTGAGCTCAATTCAATTTATTTATATAGCACATTTAAAAACAACAGAGTGCTTCACAACCAGAAAATCAAAGAACAGTAAAATGACACCAACACACATCGACAGCAGTACAAACTCTAACAACAACTGCATATACAAAGTGCGATCAATATCAGAACACACAGTACTCAGGGTTCCCCCAATTCAATGCTGAGACTTCAAAATCTGCACTGATGGGGAATATAAATGGGGATATTATTCCATAATTTCGGAGCAAGTACAGAGAATTCCCGATCACCCTTTGACTTTAGCTTAGACCGAGGGGCATCAAAGAACAACATTTGATCTGTCGACCTCAAAGGCCTTGATGAATTATAAAAGCTTAGGAGATCGGTGATACATTGTGGAGCCAAGCTATGTACTGCCTTAAAAACAAGTACATTCTTAAAAATCAATCCTGAACTGAACCGGCAGCCAAACAAGTCTTTGAAAAGACGAGTGAGAATAGGATCTGAAGGATTAGATGTCTGTTTCATATTTGGTGATTATAAGTTGTAAGATAGAGAGGTTCAAAACGGTCACACAAACAAGAATCTTGATATCTCTTTGCTTGTATTTCTCATTTGTAAGTCTCTTTGGATAAAAGCGTCTGCTAAATGAATAAATGTAAATGTAAGAACTTGAAACAGAAATCGGCAAATCAAATATTAGAGGGCTTAATCGGTTATCTGAACATATCAATCTTGTTTATTTTTTTTTTTAAGTTGTAAAAATCTTCAGGTATTAAATCTACCGAAGGTGAATTAGCCGGGTTTAGCGCCTTGTTTATGGTAATACGCACAACTTTTGGACAATGTACATATTTATTAATTAAATCTGAAAAAATTTTTGTTTTTGCAGCTTTGACCGCATGCTGATATTTACTGAGAGAATCTTTTAACATTTCATAGGAAATCTGCAGCTTGTCTCTCTTCCATTTACTTTTCTTTTTCTTAACTCTTCTAACAACCAGACAAAGAAAAACATCCTACTGACTTTTGTAAAAGAAAACGTTTTGATTTGAGTTAACGTCATTCATTCTGTACAACATAAACGCAGACAGTTTGTTAGCTAAATTATATATCGTGATATACACCATGTTCATGTATCGTGATATTACCAGGACAGAATTCTCTCTGGGTCTGGACTATAATTATGGAGAACGGGATTACCACAGGCATTAAAACTCTGTTCTTCTGGTATGTTCCTGGAGTGTAGGTCACAGTTTATCTGTTTAACACCGAATTCTGATGAAGGAAATGAAGAACCTGGTAATTAGCCGACCTTCGATCGAGAGGACGATAAGAATAAGCCATAAAGATCTGCAGTCTGAGGTATTCTTTAAATCTGAGCCTTATTCTTCAGCACTGAGAACGCCATCAGCTACGAGTCTTGACAAACGTGCACCAGTGTGTGGAGTATGACACTGAACACCTCCTCCCCCGAGCTGGACGGAGCAGTGGAGTGTTTTTTTAGCCATCTATATTTTTGGGGGGAAGAACATACAGTGGGAGGTTGGGTACGGACTTGTTCTGCACGTGGTCTAAATTTATGCAGCTGCCGCCTTCTGTGGATTCACTCAAGAGATGTAGGACGGCCTGAGGGGAGGAGCCGGGGAAAATGGAGGGAACGAAATGCAAAGGGGTTGGGGAAAAAAAAAAAACAACACACCAACCAAAAGGCAAATGTTTTTTTTTTTTTAATATAACGAACTTTAATGTACAAAAATCACTTGTTCCAAAATGTTCAAACAAGATACAAAAGGGCTGTTTAGAGTTAAAGGAAAAAGTTTGCATGCACCTTAAAACTAATTCTCCCCTCATGTCTCTCTTCTTTCTCTGAACGCTCAGGTCTTCACCCCCCCCCCCCCCCCCCCCCATAACTCGAGGCTCACTGCCAATCTGAAAAGAACTATTGTTTAATTTCTTGTAATTCTTTTGTAGATACATTGTAAAGTCTAGTCCACCATGTAACCACTCATCCATACTCATCTGTTTGTTTGGTCTCAGTTGCAAAATTAATAATTACTTTCAATGAATCAAAATCTTTTCAAAAAGATTTTTTTATTAGTGATCTGTACTACAAATTAAGGCTGCACCAACTGATATTGGCCTGAAGCTCCAGATTGATATCAGGTTGGATTTTTTCATTTGATCCAACAATCATTAATTCTTGAGCATAATCTTAAACTCATTATTGGTGGAAAGAAAATAATGAGAAAATGGTGCGACCTTACAGCAAAACCTTATCGCAATTACTAAAGTGAAAAATACTTAGTATGAGATCAGAGGACCCTGATATCATAATTGTATGGAAGATGATAACCTGGACGTAGCAGCTTTTCTAACCTTTTTATTGTGCCATGCGATATAAAACCAAGCCAGGACCACTTGGAGTGATCCTAAAGACGGCTCGAATTAGCCATTAGCTGAAATAACAACGTAAAACAGCTCGGATTGTGATAATTGACATTTGGACAAACACCCTACAGAGTTAAAACAAACAGACCAGTGTTGGTTTCTTCCTTACATCGCCAAATTCTCCACAGGTGGCAATGAGATCAATTTTCAGAAGGAAATTCCTGATATTAAAACTCATACAGAAGTAAAACAGCATCTCAAGCATCTAGCAAAGGCAGTGCAGACACAAGAGTGCTATTGTGGAGCTTTAAGGAGCATGAACGAGTCTGTGATGTTGTGCTGCTCAGTGTTTATGGTCCTGTTCAAGTCATGAGAAGGTTGTGAGGTCGAATCCGCTCGTGTTGAGCTATCGAGAAACTTTACTTTACTTGCTTTTTAAGCTCACATTGAATTTTGGCTCATAAGGAAGGAAGGAAAAAAGAAAGAAGGAATCGAGGAAAGTGAAATATTCAAGACAGAATGAAAGGAGGGAAAGAGAAACTGACTTGTTGAGATAAAGTGGAACATGAAGTTTAAAAGGACAGAAAGAAACATATTGTGAGGAATAAAGAAAGAGGATGGTGAAGAAGAAAAGGGAAATAATACAAGAACAACAATGAGAAGGACTGACATAGCGACAGAGAGAATAACAGAGGAGGAACACTGAGGAATTTTAAAACCAATCTGTATGTAAGCCGGTTTGGCTTGAATTAATTTTTGAAAAAGTACCAATGTATATGAATACATACAGTATCTTTGTTAAATAAATGTACATTGGAGATATTTCAGATGAATGTGGACCCATATGACGTTAAAATTCATTACTCAGTTAATGTAAACATAAACATCTACATCACAACTCATCACAGCTGCTGCTCTTGGAATTGAAAAGAGACAAACAAAAAGAAATGCAAAGTAAAAAAGGAAGAAATTCCACGAATGCAAGGCTGTGTGCACTGGGATGAAACCCCCAAACCTACAAGTTTATCTTGGAAAAGTTTCCGGGATTAGTCTACAGCTTTTCAGGATTACAAAATCCATAGTCTCGTCTTTCTTCAAAGCAAAATGTGTAAATACGCCGGAGACGAATCCAGATGCTAATCTGCCCAAGTCTTTCCCCTCATCCTGCTCAGTGGAAAATGCTGACTCGGCTTTCGAACGTTTCATCTGGGGTTTTTTTTTTTTCATATAAAACAAAAGCCACATAAGTCTGTATCCAAGCTTCCAGGTTGGCCGATGCAGTCATGGAAGAAATGTCGGAGATCCCTGTGTGACTCAGAAGATGTTTTAGATGTTCTGTGGTATTAACCTCTTTTAATAGGAAATAATTATGAAACAAATTATTGGTACATATGATAAAACTATATGTGGAAATGTGATCATCTCAGATCAACTAATGGTGTTGATAATCTGTGCTGGTTATGTTAGGAATAAACCACTGTGTCTCATGCTCTTAGAGGAAAATCATCAGTGACAGGTGGGGTGATGTGTGAAGTGGAGTTACTGTTACCACACTGAAGTTTTAAGTGTTTTATTCATCTTGTTCCACAAGAATTTGCCAGCATTTAAAAATTTTTTCACCTAAACTATGACATATGTTTTTGACCATTTAGTTATATTTAATGCCCTTGAAACAGGTTAGTTCCTGTTCTCACTTACATTATAGCAGCTGTAAACAGTCATTCCCTCACCAGCCTCTCTCTCTATCTCTCCTTTTTCTTTTTTCGTTTTATAAATAAAACATAAAATACAAATCTTGTCACATAAACTCCTCTGTCCGGAAGATTTCCTTCTTTCCTGTTACAAATTGTTGCCACTGGAGTCTCCTTCTAAATCCGAAGTGGTTTCTGAATCTAGGGTTTGTCTGAAAGTTTGATGTTTAAAAGCGAGACATCTCAAAAAGTCCTGTAAAGGACCACATGACCTTTTTAGGACAGGAACTCAGACAACACAGACTCGTTAGAGTGGGAAAAGAAAAGAAGAAGGAAAAAGAGTTTCCCTACTGAGGGAATCCGTGCAATAAATGTTTTAGTGCTTAGCTCTACAGCAGCTGCGGTCTTGACGTTCAGCTCTTAGGTATTCAGCGTCAGCGGGTTTATTCCGCAGTTTCCAACTCGTAGGAAGGAAGGAAAAATACGAGACGCGATTTGTTTCACGAGCTACAGTGAATGAAGGTGCGGAGTTCTTCTCCCGGAAAGAACGAAGAACGGCGTTGAAACAAGAAACTCTTTTGCAGCACAGAAACCTTGCAGGAAGAGAAAGCAAGGTCATGAGGACTGATGGAATAAAGATCAAACCGTAATATATTCCAAGTCATAAAATAACTCTGGCTTTAATAAAGCTACAGACGTCAAAATGCACCTTTTTGTTTCATGTCCCATACTTACAAAGACATCTTCCTATCCTTGTGCAATTGTATGGCAGCAGCTCAAATTACTGTTGTTGAAAAGCAGGACTTTCTAGAACCTTCTGTGCTCTAGCATACTCACAGTTGCCTGTAATCATAGTCTTACCTTCCCTAGGGCTAAAGAAACTCAACTTTGGAGGACAATTACCTTCCCCAATTACCTTTCTGTTTACCAAAGTTCTGTCCCAGAGCACAGTTCAGCACAAAGCGCCTTTTCACAGGCCCTGAGCGACACCTGCAGATGTTTACAAGCCTCACTTTTTATGGCTCCAAACCTCAACCACTGTTGATTAGTGAATCTGTTAAAGCAGAGATTCAGCTCTGCCTCTGACCTCTTTAATTGTCTCTTCCTCGTGGTGTTGTATTGTGTGCAGCGATCAGACCTATTTCTGGAGAAATCACAAAAGCCAGAGTTGGCAGGCAGCCAGTGTTGAGGTTTTAATGCACAGAGACAAAGTGAGTTCTGCTTCAGGGATCGTAACTCCGTCTTAACCTCAGCCCCACCCACCGAAGACCTGGAACTAGTGCGGAATTAACACAAAGGAGAAATCTTCTTGAGAAACACGAGGAGAGACAATGTCCCCAGTCAGAATAACAGTGTAAAGTTTTTAAGATGTTCTGTCACTCATTTACTCAAGACCCTCTCATCTGACTGTCCAAACAACATGAGGCGATCATGGGAGGTTAAGTTGCTGTTAACCCTTAAAGGCAAGGGCCCTTAACCCTCGACTGATCAACACTATCCCTGGATTAGTTGGAAGTAAATAGCTGGCAATAGAGTGTGAATGTCATAGCATGTCATAACACTTGATGTATAAAGCATTGCCCCATGTTGAGAAAAAATGGTTTCCATGATGTCTTATCAACTATTCCAATAACAATTTATACCCAGTCAGCTATCATCAGGTTCCAACGATTAACAATGGAGACTGTCAGTGTAACAGAAGTGCCAGGAATTCTCACAATACTCTTAAAAAGGTGCAGTACAATGTAATTTACTGTCATCTCAACATCATATAGATGAATTGTTTTCGTTTTCCCACTAAATTGGGCTAGTTCCAAATTGGTGAAGGTCGAAATATGGGGTAGTTAAAAAATTGAGTTAATTGGAAAATCTAGGTTGTTGGGGGAAAAAAAATTGAAACTTGGTCTGGATGGAAAACTGGGCCAGTTGGAAATTCTAGTTGGATGGAACTTTGGCTAGTTTGAAACATGGATAATTGGACTAGGGTGAAATTGGTCTGTTTGGATTGAACTGAACTAGTTTAAAAATTGGTGGAAAGTTTGGATCATTCAAAATTGGTTTAGTTCAAAAACAGAGTTGAATTATTAAGTATTGACGTGGGTTGTTGGGCTGCTTTTAGGACATTTTGTTGATAAATGTAGTCCGATATTATTTTTAATTCATTTATTTATTCATTGTAGCTTCCTTTTTTCTAACACTTGCCACTATTTCTAACATATGTTGTTCAGTTTCCTCTGGAATTGTTTTAAGATTTTGGACCTGGTGGCTCTGACTGCCTCTGCGTAATTAGAAGTAGTTTCAGATCAAAATTTCTGCCAAAACAAATAAATCTGAAGCTTTATGATTTGTGTCGCTGTATTTCAGTGCTGTACATCCACTACAGAGTTAAAAGTCTGGATTTGGGCTCAGGACACATTGTTTTCCGTTTCATTTTGCACAATATCCACTTTGAGCCTCTTTGTGCAGCATTCCAGACTCGGACAGCCCGCAGGAGTGAGGAACTTTGATTCACACACTTTTTGGATCCTCTCCAGAAACTTTGATCTTCAGATGGAGAGAGAGAGTGCGAGAGACAGAAGCCTCGTCTGAGCCTCCTGTTGCTTCACATGGATTGCACTCAGGGATTCCATCTGCGGTGTATTAGGCTAACGTGCGAGGAAGTGGGGGCGTTTCGAATTTGAGAATTTCGCAACTAATGCGTGGGATCGGGGAGATGAAACAGCCTGAGATCTCTGATCTGAGTGACGGTTCCCTGTGCCACTTGTTTGTTTAGTCTCTTCATGCGAATAACAGATTGTGACTCTGCTTGCCAAGTTCGTGTTTAAAACGCAACTTATTTCTGTCATGTGAGCATAAATATAATAATCTGTGAACGCAGAGTCCCATAATTTATAAACAAAACTGCTCCAACATGCCAGGCGCATCTCATTTTCCTTGTGTGTGTGGGTGTGTGTGTGTGTGTGAGAGAGAGAGAGGGCAAAATCCCTCAATCCTGCTTAAGTGGACGTCTGTTTTTATGTCTGGTGGACCCCCACCCTTTTGAGGGACGTTTCCGTTTCTTCCCTCTTGTGAGTCTTAGTCAGGAACAGGGAACATCATTGTAGCCAGAAGCTTCAGGAATTTTGACTGCTGGACAATTTTTTTTTTTTTTTTTGTAATTCATGACATATGAAACCACACCCAAGCAATTTATTGTCACTCTTTAAAAGCAGACTCCACACAAAACATTAAAATATTTAACAGATTAAAATATTTTCATATTGAAAAGCCATTTTGGCTAGCCTTCTCAGTTTGGAAAAGCTTTCCAGACACAGAGAAATGAAATGATGTCCTGTCTTCGATTCATAAATTATTTTTTCCTTTTTATCAGAGAAGGAATGTAGCAGAAGCAGACCGTATTGTCGCCCTCATTTTTTCCACCGTGCTCTTCCTTCTTCTCAGCACTGTGAGTCTAATCACACATTCTGCAACTGTGACGGTCACTTTGCAATGCAAATGCTTCCGCAGATCCGAGCGGGAGACTGACGGATCATCACATTTCCGTATCTCTGAAGCGAAAAAGCGTTGACATGGAATTCAAAGCATTACAGGGGGAAAAAAAGTGCATTTTCAGCACCAGCATGACCGAGTCCTCGGAAACGCCAGAAAGCCTAGGACTCATCTTCTCTAAGATTAACCACATCAGAGCTCCAACTCCACCCAATATCAAGCTCTGATTCCCAGAGAAAACTAAACGATAAACTTGCTAAAGTTGAGAAGCGTTAATTTGTTCCCCTCAGCTTTCCAAAATAAATTGTGAACGTTTCTCACGGTTAAACAAAGATGTTAACACGTCGTTAATGTCAAACCTTTAAAAGGGTTATTTTGTGCAGGAATCTCACTGAAACAATGCTCAGAGAGTAATTCAGAATTTTGAGTCTTCCTTAACTTCCAGAACTTCTCATTAACCAATCAGGATGAAGAAGTCCAGGAAGACACACAATCTTGTTATTGTGGTCGTTCACTTTAAGGATTCTTCGCTCGTCCCTGTTAGAATCTAACAGCAGAGTGATTCCCTACCAGAAAGTTTTCCACATAACCTTTTTAGGATGCCAAGAACCCTTAATTATCCAACAAAACGTTAAAGAACCTAACATGAACCCTTTTGACAATCACTGATAATCAGCAGTAATTTGCACTTTACACCAAGCACTTACCCAGTTAATATACAGTACACACTGTTCACTGGGGGGGG
>JAFFST010048622.1:74314-91211 GCA_022414735.1 Noturus placidus
ACACACTCGGTTCCCCACGCACATGGTTCCTCATCTCACACACTCGGTTCCCCACGCACATGGTTCCTCATCTCACACACTCGGTTCCCCACGCACATGGTTCCTCACCTCACGCACTCGGTTCCTCACCTCACGCACTCGGTTCCTCACCTCAGGCACTTGGTTCCTCACCTCACGCACACGGTTCCTCACCTCCCGCACTCAGTTCTCCACGCATATGGTTCCTTACCTCACGCACTCGGTTCCTCATGCACACAGTTCCTCACCTCACACACTCTGTTCTTCACCTCACACAATCTATTCCTCACCTCACACACTCATATGTAACATATTCCTGAACAATACAGATGAGTTGAGTAATATTTTATACTCTATTTTGACTGATGATGTAATAAAGTCAGACTTCTGTTGTGCTGAGTCGAACCAAAACTAGACATTTCATGGATCAATTTAAGGTGGATTCATTTCCTTTCCCCCAAAAAAATACCATACCAGAGGAGCTTCATCATTTTTGCAGTACGTTCTTTTTTCTTTCTTTTTTTTCTTTTTTATCTTTATTTTTTTACATATGTAGAAAACACAACATCGGACGTGAACAGAAGGTTTGCAAGTGTGTAAACAAAACAAAGTCCTCTGTGACTGGACAGTTGATACTCAATTGTAATTATACGTAGTGCATTCCATTCTCTCAATGTGTTACATTCATGTGCACGCCCAATCTGCTTCAATTCTCACGGGCACGTAGCCCCACCCCCTCTGAACCCCCATAATACATCTGCTCTAAGATTAATCATACCTCCTCTGTGATTTCTGAGGCCGCACAATAGTCATAAAATGCAAACACACACTTCCTTCACTTCACACAAAAGGAAACACTCACACACACACACACACACACACACCGCTCCTGTTCTCTGTGGTGGGTGGTTAAATTGGGGCAAGAGCTATCATCAAACCAAAAATGGGTTAGGTTCACAACCTAGTGTCATTTATCTCTCACCCTCAGCTGTTTAAGGTGACACTGATACCTAGATGATGTGTGTGTATGAGTGTGTGCACGCGCTCTACTTTCTCTTCTCTTGCTCTCATGTGAGAAGGGTTTTTTATTTATATTATGGGTGTGGTGGTATTTAATATGATGATGTTAAATGCCATTTTATGCCACAGCGTTGTGGGATTCTGGACTCTGATTGGTCAGAAGGTGTTGATTCATTTTCTATAACAGCAGCTCTGACAGTAGTGCAGCTGCAAATGTACTCATTCTAACAGATTACACACACATCTTCATCTCAAACACATGGTTCCTTTGACACATTATGACACATTATAGTCACAGAAACTGTTGCCTCTGTACACCATCACAGTGGATTTGAAATGAAGCAATCGAGGTGTGACTGAAGTATAGACTTTCATCTTTAATTCAACAAAATATTGCATTAACAGTTTAGGAATTACAGATTTTTTTTACAGAGTGAAAAGTAATTGGACAATTGACTGATAAGCAAGGATGTTTCATGGCCAGGTGTCGCCTGTTTCCTTGTTATTTCATGACAAAAAAGGAGACAAAATGTCTAGAGTTGATTCCATCTTGATTGTTTCATTTCAAATAAACTGTGGGGATGTGCAGAGTTAAAATGACAAAATTGTGTCATACTTATGGACCGGGCTGTATATAGTGGACGCCCCACAGGAACAGATTAAAAAATCATATATAATTATAGATACAGTGACGTTTTCTATGAGGAGATGTTCATTTTTCACTGATGGAAGGAGTCTCCAGCGTCAGTGCTTTGTAACAGTCAAGGGTAAAGCTGTAACTTTACAATTTGTTCCGACATCTTCAGGACAGAGGTGTTTACTCTTCTTTGCGATTTCTTGATTACACGACAAGCTGTGGGGTTTTTTTCTTTTTCTTATTAATTGTGAGAGAGAAAGATGGTATTTTATTCTTGCTTTTTGGTTAGTACCAAATGTGTGAGATCATATCCCAGGACTGACAGAAATCCAATTTTGTGTCTTAAAACCTGCCGATAGTAATGTAAACGGTTTAGGATTAAATGTAATAATGTTAAATAAAATTAATTCTGTAAACTAAAAAAATTACTGAGACTCCGGGTGTCGCCCCCTGCAGGACAGAAATACACTCCGCGTCTGCTCAAAGCATGTTTTAATTACTGTAGATCCATGAATCCATTTTAAATCCAAAGCTTAAATACCATAATCCTTTATAATATATATATTATATATATATATCTACTAAAGTTTATACCTTTCATACAAACATCCACATTAAAGTCCAGCTGCGTGTCATCAATATGGTGACTTTCTGGCCTCCAGCACTTACCTGAGGGAGGCATAAAGCAACCGCCTGAGAGCTGTACAACTTCCTCTCACAGGGTTCCAGTGAAGGTAAAGCAAACAAAAGGAGGATCAGATTACAGTTCACACACCTTAATCCAAAAAAAGAGCCTACACACCTGCAGCAACAAACGGCCAAAAACGGTTTAGCTGAGAACTCAGAGAAAGTGCAGAGCCATCGCTGTGTAATCAGACGTGCCATTACAAAATATATATTTAATATTTATTTATTTATTGTACTTTTTGTACCACATATGTAGACTGAAATCGTTGAATGTTTCCCCAAAAACTTTTTTTTTTAAATCCACGTGAAACGTTAAAAAAAAATTAATTATCTTTTGGAGCTATCATACGGAGCCCCCCTAGTGTCAGTTAAAAAAAATGCAACAAACTTGCTAAATTGAGAGCACGGATTACACACGGCTTTTTTTTTTTTTTTAAAGCACTTCCTGAAATTTAGCATTGTTTTTGCTCTGCCCTCTGATCTATGATCAGGGCCAAAACCGCAGGGAATGATGAATTGTTTAGATTGGACAGATCCATCACGGACAGACATCTTTGTCTAATCTTAATAACGTGCTGATTTTGTTGTGATTTCTAATTTAAGCTTCAGTAAAGTTTTCTCCATGTTGTCACTGACCTGCTCAGGACTCCACTGGTGTGACTCCTGAAACACACAGACACAAAAGCAGCTGTATGTCTGTGTTCAGGGTAAACTTAACCCCGGTTCTGATTTTGCACCGTTAGTTTCAGACTAATAATAAATAGCCTAATACCAGCTTTATTTAGCGTCATGCAATCTGCAGGTGGACAGCACACTTAAATAATAACTAGGGCGCATGGTGGATTTTGCATGTTCTCCTCCTGCTTCAGGGGTTTACTCCGGTTTCCTTCCTCAGTCCAACAACATGTGTTGTAGGTTGATTGGCATGTCCAAATTGTCGAGAGAGAGAGAATTGTGATGGGCTGGAACCCCACTTGGTGCCACAGGTTCCCACAGATAGACTCCAGTTGACCCTGTGTACGACAAGTGGAATGGGAAATGGATTAATGATCCATCCGTGATAGAAAAAACTGCAGTGGTTTCTATTATTATCTTTAAATACTGACTGAGTGTACTGGTATTTTTACGGATGTTTAGAAATGGTATTGCTTCCAGTGATGTTATTTGAGGTAAGATCACAAAGAAGTTTTCATGACTCTGCCTGAATTTCAGTTCATTTGCTTAAAGGAGATGTTTCCTGAATTTAATAATAATAATAATAATAATAATAATAATAATAATAATAATAATGGTTTATTATTTATAAATTAAAGCATTTCTTTTCATTTCAATTGAGTCATTTATGCCGCATGTCAGAGGTAAAAGGACAGAATATTTTACTGTATTCAATAACTTTAAGGCATGGATATTCCTATTTTCTTAGATATTATAAAATTTTATGGATATTATTTTTTTTCTTGGATCCACATATGTTTTATAAATATTGACGTTTTCTTGGATTAAAAAGTTTTTTATGAATGTCTTTACTTTTTTTTGGACATTCTCATATTTTCTGGATAGTCTTATTTTCGTGGATATTCGTATTTCATATTTTACGCGTGATGTTTTATTTTATCTCTGCAGCGGAACCTTTTATTAGCAGCACAAAGTTTCAGGCCGGAGTCTATTATTCTGCACACTATATCCGGAAGTTTGATAGGAATATGGCGGATATTCCAAATGACGCTCCTGAACGTGAGTTACATAGGATAAAGAGTTTAAATGCCCAAATTTTGTCTTTTAATTTAAGCACATTGCAGTTCTATTGATACTTATTGTATACTTATTGTCTATTCGCAATTTTTATAAAAAAAAAAATAAATAAATAAAATTGCTTTTTATACAATTTTAAACCCAACGCGCATGTTATTGTCGGGCTGATAGGAGGCTGTGTTCCAATTTGTTCCCCTCTCCTTGTATGAGTGCGCTATGTAGGGTGTAAACTAATAGGTTCTGCAGCGTATCAAGTGCACTTTGTATATAATAACGTGATATTTAGGATTAGAGCCGAGTGTCAAACTACACTTTTAAGCGCTGTGTTGTATTTTTCTCTGAACTTTGTCACCTTGTTCAGCTAAAACCGAAACCTTTAAATAGTGTTTAAGCAAAATACGGGTTCATGTTATTAAATCCAGATTCTAAAATTAGCCAGCTAGTGTAAATCCCCTTTTGTTATTGTTGTTATTGAGGTGGTGTGCATTTTTACTTGAGTTAATTTTGTGGGTTTCTGAGTGTTTTATTCATTTTTCTTCTCCAGATTGTCCAGGAACCAGCAGTGAGCAAGCTGGCAAATCTTCAGCGTGTGAAGGATGTCCGAACCAGGCCATATGTTCTTCCGGTACTCCCAAAGCTCCAGATCCTGGTACCGTTTCAATTCCTCAACATTATCGATCATCTCTTCTCCCAACTTTTATTTTTTTTTTAAAGTATTTATGTATTGAACATCACTAGCTGTGTTTACATGGACAACAATAATCCACTATTAACCCAATTAAGACAATACTGTGATTAAGAAACTACCATGTAAACAGCAATTTTTACTTACCTTAATCTAATTAAGGTCATAATCTAATTAAGCAATAAATGATTTAAGACATGTGGAGTACTCCTGTTTTAGTCGAATTATGAACGTGTATTACAGATACGTAAACACATTAATCACATTATGAACATCGTGTGAGAGTTTTCACCGCATTTTGCGACAGGACACGATCACACATGGCAGTGCTTTTTATGGCGAACAAGAGAGTACGGCTGCGTCCCAAACTGCATACTTTCCTACTATAGGCTTTTAGTGAGGAAAATACATGTATCTCGGCTACTAACGGTTACGCAGTTTGGGATGCAGCCCACGGCTTCAAGCAGTTGTCTATTAGCACGTACAGCATGACAAATAATTAACTGCACTTAAAGCGTTTGTAAAAAATAAAAACACACAAAATTGTATACAGTACCATAACGAAGACAAACTGTATGTTGATACGTGAAACTCTGGAGGGACGTCGGACAGCGTGGCGTAGTGACGTAATGACGGGGGCTCTTAATCTAATTATGATCTATAACATGTAAAACGGGTACATGACAGGAGTATTCTAAAAGCGACTCATGTAAACACCTTAATCATATTATTATCTTAATCAGAGTAAGGTCAATAATTAGATTACTGTTGTCCATGTAAACCTAGTTATTGTCAGATCTTTGCATCTTACACTCTTGTGACCTCTGACAATAAACATTTCTTGACTTGTTCTTATACTATTTATTTATTTTTTATCCTTTTTTTTTAAGCTGTAGAGGAGATCAAGCTGAAGATGTCCACCGTGAAGCACAAGATTGTAGTTCTGTCTGGTAAAGGAGGTGTCGGAAAAAGCACGTTTAGTGCTCACTTGGCTCACGCCCTGGCTAGTGATGAATCCACAGAGGTAGGTTCATATTAACGCAAGGTACAGTAAAATACACACTTCCAGCTGTTTTTGTGCCTGAAATAACGAAACATTCAACAAATAATAAAACAAAAATATTTAGTAAGCATTATGAATAAACAAATCATGAGAAATTCACAGAATTCTGAACATTTATGTCTTTTCCAAACTGGATATGGCTGCATTCATGCCTTGTCGGAATTACCGTAATTACTAGATGATAACCCGGGCGTTCTGCTTGGAGCTGTTCATGTTCTTGTACTCGGAATTAAATGAATCCGTGTGAGACGATGATGTTGACGACTGCACAATTACATTAAACTGTATTGTATGTCTTTTAGTCTATTTTTACATTAATCTTGCATTGTTTAGACATAGTCAATTGTATGAATCATTACACAGAAATATTACGAGATAACTACTTATCTACATTTTACTGCTGTTCTGAGTGTTTCCGCATGCCATTGTAGTGGTGGTACAAGTTAAAGCTCTCAGAAAAAGCTCTCGACATCAAAGAGATTGTGAGGGTTATGACACTAAAGCATCTGCCTCCAAAAGGGTCCAAGGATCATCAAGACAATCTGAGGTTCTTAAACATGATAAAAAAAAAAAAGAGCGAGATCAGTGAGGTGAATATTTATAATAATGTAAAATAACACTGATAGGTACAGTGCTTCTAAAATAAAAAAATAGACAAACATTAAAACAACCCACAAACAATGTGGGTAAGGATAAAATGACACGAGATTGAAAAAGCTTTCACAGCAGTGATTAATGGAACCTACAGGTCAGATGTTACTGTAATAATAAATGGCAGTTACATTTACATTTATTCATTTAGCAGACGCTTTTATCCAAAGCAACTTACAAATGAGAAAATATCAAGCAGAGAACAATACAAGTAGTGCTACCATACAAGATCCGTTAATTGAGTTCCAGAAGAAGCAAAGTGCACAGAGTAGAGGTGTAAGTGCCAGAGAATTTTTTTTAAAATTATTATATATATATATATATATATATATATATATATTACAGTGAACCCTTGTTTTTCACGGGGGTTATGTTCCAAAAAGAACCCGTGATAGGCGAAATCCGTGAAGTAGTAACCTTTATTTTTTTTTTTTACAATTATTATACAATGAAATACTCCATAATACATTGAAACCAAAGAACAAAACCTTTTTACAGGCCCAAGCATTTGTTTAACAAATAAAAGTACTGTATAAACGTTTTTTTTTTTTTTTTTACAAATAACTACTGTACTGTAAAATAATAATTTTAATCATCAATACGAACTGAAGGCTTCAAATTGCGGAGATCAGCACCGCCCCACCGCGCGCGACCCGAGTCATTGGATTAGAACGGGAGAAAATGAAAAATGATTATGAAAAAAAATACAAAGTACAGTAGGAAAAATAGTGACACACGTGTATTTCACTGCTCTTCTGACAGAGCCGCTGCATCCTGACTCCGCCCTGCAGCGTTTTTTTCTTCTAAAGCCCGCGGTGCAGATGTGTTTTTTCGAGAGAAGAACATAGTTATTGGTAGTTGTTGTCGTCGCTCTTTTTTCTTCTGGGCATTATGGGTTTTAGAGAAACTTGAATTTGCAAACTTAAATTTGGCAAGCTGTTTTACGGACGTGTATAAACCGCAACGTTATTGACACACAGGTAGAGAAGAAGCGGAGAGACTGTTTAGCCAATCAGAATGCAGAACACAGTGCATGATGCAAATCCGTGAAGCAGCGAGACCGTGAAAGGTGAACTGCGATATAGCGAGGGTTCACTATATATATACAGTGTATATATATATATATTTTGTGGCTTGTTTAGGTGTTGATGGAAGAGGTGGGTCTTTAGCTATTTTGAAGATGGTGAGAGATTCTGTGGTCCGGATTGAGTTTGGAAGTTCATTCCACCACTGAGGGACAGTTAGTTTGAAGGTTCTTGGAAGGGACCTTGAGCCACGCTGAGTAAGTACTACTAAGCGTCGGTCATTGATTGATCACAGATTGCGTGAGGGAACGTAAGCCTTCAGGAGAGTGTTGAGGAAGGACAGTGCTGTTCCAGACAAGGTCTTGTATGCCAGTGGAGGGAGATGAAGAGGGGTGTGAAGTGCAGTTGTGTGTTTGTGTGTTTTTGCAGTCTTGCCTACAGAGGAATAATTCATTACAGCACACTTCTCTCTGCAGTGTGTACGCTACTCTTGTACTCAAGTGCTCTATTTTGTGTGTGTGTGTGTGTTAGAAGTCTCCCATGTGCGACCTTGACCAAGGCACCGAAAAGTAAACATGATTAGAACATCCTGTTAGAAATGCAGTGTTTTATTCCCACTTCCTGGTAATATTCTGTTGTCCCTGACACACACACACACACACACAGACAATTTATCTCTGATTCTCGTACACACCCATGTGTCTAAAATGACACATGGCCGTTTTTCCAGCCATTTTATAGAAACTCGTTCTCTGAAGGTCGTATTTATAACTAGACTTTATAGTTATATTTATAACTATCTTTAGTTACAGCCTTAAACTATTTCAAATGAAATTACTACTCATAGGGAATTTTGTTTTACACTAAACATTTTTTGCAGCATATACAGTATATATATAAAGTCTGATTTAAAAAAAGTGAAGTCATTATTTTTCCCCAACATTTTCACTGAGGTAATGAGCAGCAGCTCCACTATGGGGCGGATGTGAGGTAGGAGCAGAAGGGTTTTTCCCTCTCTCTCACATACACTGAGTGTGTGAGAGGGAAAAACACTTCTGCTCCTACCTCACATCCACATGGGTTTTTCCCTCTCTCACACACACTGTGTGTGAGAGAGGGAAAAACACTTCTGCTCCTACCTCACATCCGCCCCCTAGTGGAGCTGCTGCTCATTACCTCAGTGAAAATGTTGGGGAAAAATAATGACTTCACTTTTTTTTTTACTACAGTACTCACACACACACACCCACACCCACACCCCACATGTGCAGATGATTAATCCCGGTATCATCTGTTCACTCCACATTTGTTTTCCATTGTATTTCCACAAAACTAACACTGATTGCTTTAATATAAATTCATCATTCAAATCTTAAATAATTCTGTCCTAATTTTTCATTCCATCCATCCATTTTGTACCACTTAACCTACACAGTGAGCCTGGAGCCTATCTCAGGGGACTTGGGGCACAAGGTGGAGGACACCCTGGAAGGCACGCCAACCCATTGCAGGGCACAATCTCTCTCTCTCACACACACACTTCAAACACTTTAAGCAATTTGGATATGCCAATCAGCCTACAGTGCATGTCTTTGAATTTGGGGAGGAAACTGGAGTACCCAGAGGAAATCCCCAAAACAAATGAGGTACATTTGCATTGAGCCCTCATTTATCAACCTAGCTGACATTTTTAGCAGGTTGTCATTCACTTGTCCTATCTTCTATGTCAAACAGACAAACTGTCAAAATATATATATATATATATATATACCTAAAGCCAAGCATATAGGTCTAGAACAGTGGTTCCCAAACCTTTCCAGGGCAAGGCCCCCCAAATGGCATTAACATTTGACCGAGGCCCCCCTTTTGCAAGATGTCTTCTGAATATACCCCCCTTTTTTTTTTATTAATAATTACATCTTTACATTACATTAGAAATTGAATGTGTGTGTGGCTGTCTGAGAGTGAGGATTTATTTTTCACACCAAATTGTTGAGGCCCCCCTGGCGGCCCCCACTTTGAAAACCACTGGTCTAGACTGTCAAGTGAAATGGAAGGAAATGTCAAGGAAATAAAACGGACAAGAAATCAGGCTATTTATTGTTTATTAAGTGGGCCAAGCACCAATGTTTTCCTCTTCTTCATCTGGCTAGTTTGTCGAAGGCAGTCTGTAGAACCATCTGGTAAAAAGTTGTGAAATTTGGTACACGGATTAAACGTTCTGACCAAATTTGGGTCAAGTGCTACTAAGGCTCTAGCGCCACCATCAATTTTGGGCCTAATTTGGAAGTATGTTATAACTTTTGAACCGTGGGTCCCAAATTTAAAAGCCAGGCATCCCTCGGTTCCACATGTTGAGAAGAGTCCAAGGCACCACATGACACCAATTTCCAACCAATTAGATTTTCCACCAATTTGGATTTTGTCAAAAACTGTTTTTTTGCTACTTGTCCTACAAAATTTTTCCAATCCTCACCATGTGTGGCACACGTCATTTTCAAAGTAAGGCTCACAAAATAATTTGTAATACTCTAAATGATTTGAGTATAACAGGCCAATGAATCTGACAGCGAAGCCAATAAACAGGAAATGATGCTGTATTTCAGCAACAACCTTGCATTCTGACACAAATCTTGGTAGGCATTATCAAGACCATGACCTGAGGCTTTGCAACAAAATTCGTGACAGTGCCACCTACTGGTCAAAAGGTACAATAACGTGCTGAAAATGTTTCCATTTAAGTGCCCTTTTTTTCAACTCCAAATCTTGTCTAAACTCTGATACTCAAAACTGTTCTCCTGTAACGCTCTGGCAAATGAGTGAAACTACAAATCACCCTTGAATCCCTTTGCCTAAAGTTATGACTCTGCTTTCCTGTGATTGCTTATTTGCAACAATTGTGCGTCTGTGACTGTGTGGCTCACAGAGTCTGGGTGCTTGGCCTCTGAAAAGGCTGCTTGCACCTTTAATTATTATTATTACTGAACTTCAATCTGTAAATTGTCATTTTCTTTCTCTCTGCTGTGGGGGGAAAATGTAAAAGGATGACATTCCTGACATATCTGCATTTCTTCTTCACTTTATTTCCTTTCATTCTTATTTGTCTTTGCCAAACTTTGTCCTTGTCACATAATGGAGGCTGAAACAGAAAAAAGTACAGGTTAGATAGTTTAATACAATAGCCCAATGGAACAGGCAGAAAGCAATAAACAAAGACCGGCAGAGGTCAAGTGACCAGGCAAACAGTCAAGACAAAGAGACAAGGTCGTAAATGCGATCAAGGACAAAACCAGAATAAAGTAGCACAGTATCAAGGCTTGGAAATGACAAGAGATGAGGCAACTGCGCATATACGTCGCAAAGAGTGAATGCACAGGAAGTCCTTTTATACTGTGGTTGTGATTGCGTGGTGAATTGGATGCAGGTGTGCGTGATTAGAATGAAGTCCAGTGTTCTGGGAATTGCTGTCCATCATGGCCATGCAATGTAGTCACTGGTTTGCTGTGATATGACGGTCCTGTATGATTTCTCCTGCGTTTTTGTTTTTCTAATGATTTTGTTATTAATGATTTAAAGATTTCATTATTTCTCTTTGTATTACGTCCCTACTTTGTTCTTAACTCTTTTATCAACACTAATTTCATTGTGAAGCACTTTGAGCCACATTTTAAAGATGTTACTTTATTCTTAGAAGTATTATTATTATTATTACTATTACTACCGCATTTTCCAGACTATAAGGCGCATTATATAGCGTAAGATCAATGAATGGGTTTTTCATACATAACGCGCACCGGATTATAAGGTGCATTCGGCGAAACAAAACAGTCAGATAAGTCGAACTTTATTCAACTCATTCACAGTAACTCTCAAGATTGTTCAGTTGTAACATAAAATACAAAACAATACTCACTTTTTCAGTTAAGTGCGGAAAATGGCCAGCTTTTCTTCGTAATCCTTTGGCAATTGCTGCGAGATGGTAGTTCTTGTGCGGATGGAGAGATTACGTCTTTTCTTAAAACGGAAGCACCAAGAAGGACCTTCTCGAAAATCAGTGATCTTCATGTCACGTGCTACCGCTGTTGCCTTGAGTCGAATAGAGACTGTAGAAATGCTTTTACCTGCTGTTCTCTGTTCAATAACCCAATGTTCAAGTTTGTCCTCTAACTGTGGCCATCTCGCTTTGTTCCCTCGGAAACTCTGTTTGGTCTTCTTTACTTGGTGCGGGTCATCTTCTTGCTTCCTCCACTTCCGCACCATTGATTCATTAATGTTGAATTCTCTCGCAGCTGCTCTATTCCCATGTTCTACTGTGTGCCTGATAGCCTTGAGTTTGAAATCCGCTTCGTAAGCATGTTATGCCACGACATGCAGATGGCACTGTGGCACAAACTCTGTCTGGTCACGTGACTCGTTCTTTTGGTTTACGTTCGTTTCCGGACTGAAGTAATCATGATTTGCCCCAGGTGTCTAGGTTTTAGTTTTGATTAGGTTTCCTATTTAAAGCCCTTGGTTACTGAGCGCAGGGCGCGTTATTGAATGTTTGTTGGTAGTAGTGTTTGCTTTTTGGATGTTCTATGTTTCATGCCTCGTATTTTGTTATGACCATAGCTGCCATGTTTTCTAAGTAGAGACTGTGTTCCTTTGTTTACCCGTGATTTGGTTTATGTTTATTTAATAATAAAGACTTTGCCCATGCGATTACTTCCTGCTTCCGACTGATCCGTAACACATGTCTCTTAACAGGTGCCATTTTGGGGTCCTAATAAACACACTGTAATATTACCGCTATGTTGAAGTACAGTACGTATTACTCCGCGAGGCTCCTGACTATGGTAGCCGTAATGCTCCAACAAGCGGTGCAGCTTTGTAGCTTAACAAAGTCATTCTAAAATATTTTGACAGATTTTTGAGCACCCTGTACCACATAAAATCGGTTTGAGGTCAGTAAGCACAACCAGAATTCATACATAAGGCGCACCGAATTATAAGGCGAACTGTCGATTTTTGGTAAAATTAAAGAATTTATTTTATATAGCCTTATAGTCCGAAAAATGTTGTTGTTGTTATTATTATTATTATTATTTGACTTGGAAGTCAATAATGAAAAATTAAGCTTGTTCATTCGGAAGAAAGTTGTCACACTCAAACAGGAAGTGATCTAACTTTGCATTGACATATGTGTTTATTTAGTGTACAGATTGTTTCCGCTCTGCGTTCGTCAGACCTGCTTTACTGACAAGTGACCGATGACAGATTTTATGCAAATGAGTGGTGATTTTTTTATTAGGTGTCAAATCTGAGTAAACGTGTCCAATGACGCCCAGGCTTCAGCTTTCTTACAGATGACATGACGGATTCTCCTAAGATTTCCTGATACTTTAATGAATCTTGCCTTCCACACGCCGCAGGTTTCCAGTGCCAGAGGATGCAAAGCAGCCCCAGAGCATCACTGAGCCACCACCATGCTTGATTGTGGACCGAGTGTTCATTCTTCATTCTTCTTCCTCCAGGCATTCCGCTGATCCATTGTGCTGAAAAGTTCCAGATTTGTTTCATCGCTCCACAGAACAGAATCCTAAAACTTCTGTGGCTTATTTATATGATTTTGAGCCGACTTTTCTTGCGCTTTTGGGTCAGTAGTGGTGACCGTGTTGGAGTTCTGGCATGGAAACCTTCTGCGTTTAGTAAACTCCTTACTCACTGAAACCTCAGTGCCTGTTGCCACCAGGTCTTGCTGAATATTTTGCATGACTTTTCTGCCCCTAGCCAGTTCACGTATTTCATGTGTTTGAGCTCAAGCACACCTGGTGCATCTAATGAAGCCCTTGATTAGTTGCATCAGGTGTGCTTGAGACAACGCCTGTTTTCCATATTTGTGCTTTTGTGTAATTTCGAAACTGGAGAAATCATTATAATTTGCATTTTCATTTGAATTGTAAATTTTGACAATAAACCTGATTTGCAATGGGGGTTGAATAATTTTCATTGCATCTGTAGTCCATTTATGTATTCCTTTCGTCATTCAGTTATTCATTTATTTATTTTTCACCCGGTTTGGTAACCTTGTCATTAACTTATGCACTGTGTCCAGAGTGTATTCCCACCTCGCTCCCCGCTTTTCCCGGGATCCGTGCAGACCGCAACCCTGACCTTGATGAATTGTGTATTGATCATAAATAAATTAATAGATATAAAATTTCTATTTTGTCATTATTCCATCCTTTTGCCATGTGCTAGAAATAAATACACATACATACAGGTACAAATACACAGGAAGAGCACAAAGAGGAACAGGAACTGGTGGGACTGCACGTCACTACAGGTCATGTTGTTATAGGAAAGTAATCCGTGACCGGGAGCTATGGTTTTTTTTTTTTTTTTTCATTTAACAGCACTGCCTGACATGTTTTCTTCCTGTTACACCGCACAAGTTTTTCATTCACCACAATTCTTTATTTGTAAAAGATTGTCATGTCCTACTCCTTTCTGTTTTATAGTTACTTTTAATGTGAAACGAGTTGGTTCCTGTTTCCACTGGTGCTATAAACAATCACTACTTACTCATTACTTTCTCTCAAGTTAATAAGCAAATAAGGCAGCTGTCATGCTACCATATACACAAGATGGTAGATCAGTACAGAAGAAGTATTCACTTTTTCCGTAAGAGTCCCACAAACTCATTTCACCTCCTGCCAAGCCAAAAAAAAGCAGAATTATTATGTAAAAAATGAATGCAAAAACAAAGGAAAGGATCATTTTCAATATTTTTTTTTATTTATGTTTCTTATCCGTATTTTTAAACTAGACATGATGATGATTAACATTTTCTTCTTTAATTCCAGGTGGCTCTGCTGGATGTGGACATCTGTGGACCATCGATACCCAGAATAATGGGGCTAGAGGGAGAGCAGGTACGACAAAGCAGTGCTTCACTCACTAACATTTTAAATCCAGTCTGGATCAGGAAGAGAGAGAGGGGCACGGATTTAAATGGAAAAACAACAGACACGTTTGTTTATATTTTTATATATATATATATATATATATATATATATATATATATATATAAAACTAATTGTTAGCAGATCTCTGTAGTGTAAACTGGAATAACACTTGAAATCATACTGTTAGAGGAAAATAACTTGGGTGTTTTCGTATATTAGTGCAGTTTATCATTCCTTACAGTTTAGCAAGGTCGTTCTGAGGGGAAAAATACTAGACACTTGCATGGCAAACACTTTTAAAGGGTTTATATATAGACAAAAGCATACAAAAATAGCCCTAAGAGTTAACTTTAGATGATTGAGGTCATAAATTTTCATACCCCTTACAGAATTTGCAAAATGTTAATAGTTTAAAAATAATAATAAGAGGGATCATAAAAAATGCATTTGGGTTTTTTTAATGTAGTTCTGCCCTGAATAACCTGCTTCACATAATAGATGTTTACATATAGTCCACAAGACACAATAAAAGCTGAATTTACACAAATGAACCAGTTCAAACGTTTACATACACTTGATTCTTAATACTGTGTGTTAGTTGTTCATGAGCAGTTAAACTGCCCACTGTTCTTCAGAAAAATCCTCCAGGTGCTGACTCCTTTCCAGCAGACTATATGATGTCGAGATCCATTTTTCACACTGAGGACAACTGAGGAACTTGAACACAACTATTACAAAAGGTGCAAACATTCACTGATGCTCAAGAAGGCAACACGATGTATTAAGAACCAGGGGGTGTAAACTTTTACCAGGATGATCAGTGTAAATTGTTATTTTGTTTAAATATCTGGGTTTTTTTTTTATTTAGTACTGCCCTTCAGAAACTACATAAAAGATTTACATGGTTCCCAGAAGACAAAATGATAAAAATTTACATCGATCATCCTGTTCAAAAGTTTACACCCCCTGGCTCTTAATGTATCATGTTGCCTTCTTGAGCATCAGTGAATGTTTGCATCTTTTGTAGTAGTTGTGCACAAGTTCCTCAGTTGTCCTCAGTGTGAAAGACGGATCTCGACATCATATAGTCACTGCTGGAAAGTAGACAAATATGAAGAAGATTAAAAATTCTTTGTTCCTCCTTGAGCCGTCTTAATCGCTCATGGCTTTTCTCTAGAAGTTTCCATTCCACTTTCTGCTCGCCGTGTTGCTCAGCAATGTTTCAGGAGCACAGATTTCTCAAACATTGGAATGCACTATATAAATGAGCACATTTAAAAAATGCGTGACTGCATTCGCAATTTTTTACCGTCTTCTGTCATTTTTGGAATGACATGTTTTTAGAAATGCACTTTTTTTCTGTGTGGTTTTGGTCTCTGTTTTTTCACCTTTCCATTTTAAGGTCATGGTCTAATGGCTTATAGACAGAGTTCCTCTTTTCAGATGTGGCTTGGTTGTGTTCCTTACAAACCACAGTGATCTTTAATTGCTCCTACACTCTACAGTTTATATTGCTTTCTTTTGTGTGTGTGTGGTTTTGTAAATTCTCATCCTAACACACTGCGTAAACTGAGGAATAAAGCACTGTGTGTGGCGCCATTATGGAAAACTAATCAACGGTGACATGGTGTGATGAAGCAGAGACACTGCTGCTACCCTGAAGTTGATTAATTTCCTCTAACAGCATGTCCTGGAGTGTTTTATTCCTCTCACATCAAAGCAGAGTAGTGTTGTGTGTAAAAATTACGTATAATAAACACAAGAGATCCTGTAGGATTAGTATGTAAGTTTATTAGGAGTCACTGACAAACTGACCAAGCATGAATATCATATCATTTAATTTTATGGAGAATTTACGAGGCTCGTAGGGCTGAAATCCTCCTGAGTATTAAAAGGGGAGAATGGATGATAAAATGGGGTATTTCCAGGGTATGGATACCCAGACTGGGAGGAGATAATAGCGGAACAGGACTAGGGAAAACGGAAGCAGGTCAGAACCCAGATCAGAGAAAGAGACATCATCTGTCTGTGTAAAAGCATCCACACATTCAAGCGCAGGAAGAATTCTATACTTGAAGGGTGGAGGAAATCTCGCACTTAAAAAGAGAGAGAGGAGAGGTCCACACACGCTTTTTAGGAAACACACACATGTACACACACACACACACACATTACAGTGAAGGACAAATGCGCCGGCAGAATTATAAAACACTTTCAAAATGGAAAAAGAACCCTAACATACAAAAATAAAAATAATATTTATAGGTAGATTATTAGTACAGTGTTAGATTTTTAAAATGATGACATTATATGAAGTACGGTAAAATCCTTTGCTACTATACATATATATATATATACAGTGGTGTGAAAGTGTTTGCCCCCTTCCTCATTTCCTGTTCCTTTGCATGTTTG
>JAFFST010048623.1:0-15146 GCA_022414735.1 Noturus placidus
ATAACACACAGCCATTAATGTCTAAACCACTGGCAACAAAAGTGAGTACACCCCTAAGTGAAAATGTCCAAATTTGGCCCAATTAGCCATTTTCCCTCCCCGATGTCATGTGAATTGTTAGTGTTACAAGGTCTCAGGTGTGAATGGGGAGCAGGTGTGTTAAATTTGGAATCATCACTCTCACACTCCATCATACTAATCACTGGAAGTTCAACATGGCACCTCATGGCAAAGAACTCTCTGAGGATCTGAAAAAAAGAATTGTTGCTCTACATAAAGATGGCCTAGGCTATAAGAAGATTGCCAAGACCCTGACACTGAGCTGCAGCACGGTGGCCAAGACCATGCAACAGTTTAACTGGGCAGGTTCCACTCAGAACACGCCTCGCCATGGTCGGCCAAAGAAGTTGAGTGCACATGCTCAGTGTCGTATCCAGAGGTTGTCTTTGGCAAACAGACGTATGAGTGCAGCCAGTATTGCTGCAGAGGTTGAAGGGGTGGGGGGTCAGCCTGTCAGTGCTGAGACCATACGCCGCACACTGCATCAAATTGGTCTGCATGGCTGTCGTCCCAGAAGGAAGCATCTTCTAAGGATGATGCATAGGAAAGCCCACAAACAGTTTGCTGAAGACAAGAAGACTAAGGCCATGTATTACTGGAACCATGTCCTGTGGTCTGATGAGACCAAGATAAACTTATTTGGTTCAGATGGTGTCAAGCGTGTGTGGTGGCAGCCAGGTGAGGAGTACAAAGACAAGTGTGTCTTGCCTACAGTCAAGCATGGTGGTGGGAGTGTTATGGTCTGGGGCTGCATGAGTGCTGCCGGCACTGGGGAGCTACAGTTCATTGAGGGAAACATGAATGCCAACAGGTACTGTGACATACTGAAGCAGAGCATGATCAGTATACAGTAGTCCAGCATGATAACAACCCCAAACACACCTCCAAGATGACCAGTGCCTTGCTAAGGAATCTGAGGGTGAAGATGATAGACTGGCCAAGCATGTCTCCAGACCTAAACCCTATTGAGCATCTGTGAGGCATCCTCAAACGGAAGGTGGAGGAGCACAAGGTCTCTAACATCCACCAGCTCTGTGATGTCGTCATGGAGGAGTGGAAGAGGACTCCAGTGGCAACCTGTGAAGCTCTGGTGAACTCCATGCCCAAGAGGGTTAAGGCAGTGCTGGAAAATAATGGTGGCCACACAAAATATTGACACGATAGGCCCAATTTGGACATTTTCACTTAGGGGTGTACTCATGTCACATGAAAAGATATAATCAAATATTTACAAAAATGTGAGGGGTGTACTTACTTTTGTGAGATACTGTGTGTACACGCACACACACACGCATATACTTATGTGAAAAAAAAGTACACTACATCTAAATTGTTGCCTTTTTTGACATATTTGGACAAGCAAACATTTGATCATCTTTGAAACAGTGCCTATTAATAAAGTTGATGTACCTGAACAAACCCACAAAGAAAATTAGCTTTTTCGATCATTTATTCCATAGAAATATCAATAGATGTGATATTCATCTGTGGAAAAATAAGTACACCCTTGGCCGCATTTTTTCTGCCCTATAGCAGAAAAAAACCTCTTAAGTGTTTTGTATAATTGTCCACTAGTCTTGCTGGAATTTTTCGCGCAATATTCTTACATGTACTGCCTGTTTCAAATCCCCCCCACAACCTTTTCAATGGGATTCAAATTCAGGCTTCGACTCTCCACTTCTTCTTTTTGAGCCATTACTTGGTGGATTTGCTAGGGTGTTGCTAAGGTGTTTGGATCATTTGTTATCCTGTTGAAAGGTCCACTTTTGGTTCAACTTCACCTTTCGGACAGATGGCCTCACATTATTGATATGCATTGATATGATGCAAAATTCATAATTGAATCAATGAATGCAAGTTGTCCAGTCCCTGAGGCAGTGAAGCAACACCAAACCATAACCTTTTCACCACCGTGCTTCACAAATGGTATGAGGTGCTTCACTTGAAAAGCGGTCTTTGGTCTGTACCAAACATGTCTGCTGTTACTGTGGCCAAACAACTCTTTGATTCGTTTGTCCAGACCACATTATTCAAAAAGGTCTGGTCTTTGCCTATATGCTCATTGGCAAACTGTAATCTTGAAAAGGCTTTTTCCTGGCATGCCTCCCATGCAGGTCAAATATGTGCAACATCTTTCTGATTGTAGAAGCATGCACTTTGACACAAACAGTTGCAAGACTTACTAGCAGATCCTGTGATGAAATTTTGGGGTTCTTGTAGACTTCTTTTTGCATCAGATGTTCTGCTCTTGGGCTGAATTTGCTGGGACGGCCAGTCCTGGACAAATTGGCAGTCGTTTGAAATCTGTGACATTTTTAGATTATTTTCCTTACAGTGGAATGAGTATTTCATATAATTTTGAGTGTACTGTGCATTTCAAATAATTTTGTAGATCTTTTAAAATCGCTTGCCAGACTCATGGGCATACACAACCTTTTTTATGAGGCCTTACAGAACTCTTTAGATCTTGGCAAGATGACACCCTACACCTCAAAAGCAAAGGGAACACCAGACACTAGATGTTGGAGGTTTAAATAAGACAGGTTCCACCTGCACTCCCTAAGAGCCTAAGCATCACTGGTATCTTGAACACCTGATTCAAATTTTATGGATTTGTAGGTGTGATAAATGTAGGGGTGTACTTACTTTCTCCATGTGACTAATTTGTTTTTTGTTCATTTAAATTGTGTAAATTTCTACAAAATGTCAATTTTATGTCATTCAAAAGAGTGCTTCACGTTTATTAATAAGCACAAGGTTTCAAAGAGGATAAATTTTGGTTTATATATATATATATATATATATATATATATAACACACACACAGTTTTATATCAACATATTAACTATAAATGAACTTCTCATTCAGGATAAAACATTTGATACATGTGACCAACTGCTTGCTAGCTTCTCAAACATACATTAAATGTCTATTTAGTTAGAACAAGTAGGGTAAGCTGATAGTAGTCTGATGTAGTTCATTAGGGAGCAACTGTAGCTGAGAAGTTAAATAGCTGCCTGTTCAATAATAAAAAAAAAAAAAACCTGCTCCCAAATAAAACACTGTGCTGGTGATTATCGTCTAAATTGACGCATGCTCAATGAAGTTATAGTCTCAAAAAATTCTCCATCGGTGATTGGTGAAACATCTTTGAGAGAGAATGGGTCAAAGTTAAACACAAAGACCTTATGTACGTGTGTGTGTCTGCGTACCTGAGGAAGACGTCTTTGGGCCGACGGTTGGAGTGCTGTTGGAGCAGTTGGTCTTTGAGTAAGTCCATGCAGCAGTTGTAGACGTACACAGGACAGCGAGGACGAGCCGCATCTCCACCACTCTGCTCAGAAATCTGATGATGGTAGTCATGCTTCTGTGGCTCTGAAAACTGCACACTGTCCTTCTCCTCTATGGACGAGACTGAACACACACCAGTACCGGTGTCAGTGTGAAAGCACACTCAGAGACAGAGATAAAGAGAAAGACAGAAGGATGGACAGAAAAAATTCTACGTGTCTGTTTTGTTTTCTTTGTGCGCGTGTGTGTGTGTGTGTGTGTGTGTGTTTGAGTGTGTGTGTTGAGTGTAAACAGACAAAAACTGAAGTTAATGTGGTTAGCCTTAAATATGGGACTAAACAGACATGTTGTGCTTAGTCAGACACATGCACACACAGACATGCCTGATGTTGAAGACTGACAACCTGTGGAAGTTTTCTCTGGGCAGTGGTTCTCCTTGTCCTCCAGCTCTCCTGACAGAGCTTCAGCTGCCAACAGAAACGATCCATCACCGGTTTCCACCACAGACTCTGTCTCTGCTAGAGGGCCATTAATTGAGCTGCTGAGGGACCCACACTGTGACTGGCTGTTTTCAAGAGTGAGCGTCTCCTCCTCGTTCTCATCACAAGCACCATTGACTTGGGGTTCAAGTCCCAGACCGAAGGACATCAGGATCTGCACGTCTGAAGCAACAACACAAAATTTCCCACATCCACTACATTTTACAGTTAACCAATTATTTATTTACAAAGATAGAGTGTTAATGATTGTTGTTATTGGTTTTTAAATGGATTCAGCTGGTGACAAACTAACGTTCTCGCTCACTCCCTGGTTTGCTACTTCAGTCCCAATTGGTTCCTCATCCGAGTGGGAAAATACCCAGTCTTTTCGTAATCTTTCAGAGTTTTTTTTTAATTGTGTAGTATATCCATGGCATCAACTGTTGTGGTGTATGTGTTTCAGAATTTATTTGAATTCAGTTTGGTTTGAAATGCTGTAGTTTAGGCCACAGACAATTGTTATGAGGTTATGAGACACAATTTTGTGCGTGTGTTTTTCGTTGTATTACCGGTGAAGGTGGCTGGGAGGAAGATGAGTAGCACTTGCTGAGCGCTGATATATTTAGCATAGCATTTCCACTGAGGAGACAAACTCTCTCTCTCCATCAGCACTGGCTCCTCATCCACCAGATCCCGGTTACTGAAACTCTGCTCACACACACACACAAACACATAAAATGACCTTACACATCTATATACACTCACAGATACGTGATTAGACACATTTCCATTCCAGATCACTGCTCCAACTGAGGAAAATTGTAAACTACCCAAATAATACACTATATGGTAAAAACTATATGGACACTTGCCCATCACACCCATATGTGGGTCTTACCTAAACTGTTTCCAAAAGTTAGAAGCATACAGTACGCTTGCCTTGAATGTCACTGTATGCTATAGCAGTAGCATTTCCTTTCAGTGGAACCAAGCTACCTGAACCTGTTCCAGCATGACAATGTTCCTGTGCACAAAGTGAGATCCATGAAGACATGGCATTCCAATGGAGTGGTAGAATTTGAGTGGCCCTGACATCAGTACCATGAACTGAACATCCCACTGAACATCGTTGGGATGAATTGGAATGCTGACTGCACTAAAAGCGTTTTCGCCCGACATCAATACCTGTCCTCACTGACATCCTTGTGGCCGACTCCTCACCAACACACAAAATGTATTGGAACGCAATGTATAGAAGCAAAGGGTGGACTAACTACATGTTAATGCTCATGGTTATGGAAAGGGGTGGTCAATAAGCAAATCTGGTTGTCATGGTCAGATGTCCACATACTTTTGGCTATGTAGTGTATTTGTTAGTGGGTCAAAGGTGATCCTATCATGGTCCTCATACTAATAAAGAGTGCACAGCAACAGATGAGTCAGTAAATATATACCATCAAGGACCACCTTTACGGTAGGTGTAGCAGACAAAATGGCCTACATGGAAGTCTAAATGCACTGTATAGTGTATAGTTGAATAAAATCTACTTGAAGACAGAATAAAAGCCCAGAGTATAAGAGCTGTTTGACACAGAATGAACTCCATGTAATGAATACAGATATCCATTGGCTAAAACCACTCACATAAACAGTATGATGTCAGATTAAACAATCTTGATGAATGGATCGCAACAAAGGATCAGACACCATGTCAGAATACTGATTGACGTACTGTAATGAACAAACACTGCATGATATGAGTGTGTGTGTGTGTCTCACCTGCAGAGTACTGGTGGATCCTGTCACCTCTTTACTGCTCCCGACTGTGTGGCTAGACAACACTGTGTATTGCCTCTCTGTGGGTTTCAGATACTCTTCTATAAACACAAACACACACAAAAACACAATTGTTGTTTTTTTGTGTGTTATTTCTTATAACTTGTTTATTGCAGTAGCTAAATAATGCTGATATATTATAGTTAAACTTTTCCCTCAGTAACCAAGTGAAAATTTGTATAATTAGAGGGTTTTTGCATTTCAAACATTATGTGGACGGCTAAAAACCTGCACATCCATACTAACATACAATAAGATCTATTCAATAATGACCAACGATAAAAGTTGTCTTTTAAAAAGATAAAAAGCGGCTAATGCACATATAACATATGACTAAGTTAAAAATTAACGAGCAACACACCCACATCTAAACAATATCAGTGTGTATGCTCAACAAGCACGGTTTCCTTTATCATTTAGCACTTCTGAGTGTGTTCTTGTTCTACACTGTTGTATAATGTGCACTGTGTTTGTAGTTATTGAATTTTGTGTGTTACATCATGACCCTGAAACCTCAAAAGCTCATCTCACAATAGATTTGGGAGCACTACTGTCAAACACAGTTACTCAAAACAGCTCCAAATAAGGGGGGGGGGGGGGGGGGGGGGGATCTGGTGTGTCCGAGATAATATGTATAGCCAATATTTATAATCTCTGCCTGAAAAACATCTTGTATTTTGATGTGCGGCTAATACATGATCACTGATCAAAAGTCCTGCGGATCTCCTCTGCTCAATCAGGGCATACTGATTATGGCAGAAACAGAATTATTACATTGTGATTAAACTCACAAGGACAATGAGGGGCAACCGTACCAGTTTTCCATGTAAGGTCCAAACGACAACTAATTTACTGGAGCCATATGTATTTGACTCAACGCTGTACTGCATCATAGCAACCGGGAATAAAATCAAAGAAATCTGTCAATTTGATGGTTGTTACAAAGTCGCACCCTGCTACAGGAAGGACCTTGTTGTGCCTTGCTGTGTGAATGCGGAATAAAATTACTGGACTTACAAATACAGTATTTACCAATTCACTTCTTTCGATCACTTTTCATTACAAGTACATGATTACTCAGATGTATGCAACACATGGCATGTTCTGCGTTTAGTGTCATATGTTTGGCAAACAGGAATCCGACTTTGTATAGACGGTTTAATTACCTTTAATAACAGGTAGCGAGAACGGGGCCACATGGCCGTCCCTCTCCCGCTCTAGAATGTGATTCATGAAAGTTACGTGATCTCCATCAGCCAGTGTTATCTCACGGTCACTCAGGTCATTCTGTAGAGAGCTGTGGAAAAGGCTGAGCAGCAGATCATTGGGGGGGGAGAGGGCATTCTGGAGTGTGTCTTCGTTCTCTGCTATAGAGGACAGTAGAGAGAAGTGTGTGTGAAACAACAACACAGCAACTTCATAAACAATCTCAGTCTGATTTTTTTTTTATCTCAAATTTTGAACATGCTCTGGAATGCATTATTAAATACATTATTTTGAATAATGGGAAAGAATATGGCATGACCATGACTAAAAGAGTCCATCCACCAAAGCTCAGTGACCGGGTAAGGACGGCATTGGTCAGAGAATTCACCAAGGGGCCAAGGGTAAAGCTCAATGTGATGCTACCACCACCATCACTGTGAAGATGGTGTTATGCAAAGCACTGTATACAGTAAGTGTTTAAAGGAGTGTATGTAAAGATGGACACAGTAGCAGTACCTTTGCTGAAAGTATAGAAGAAAAGCTCTATCTGCTGACACCTGGGCAGCAGCTTCATCAGGTCAAACTGAAAAGGCACCATATGTATGCTGTCAGCTGGAGCAGCACCTGGGGTCTCACCTGCGGTCACAAATGCAGAAATATATGCACATTTATTGTTGTTTATTTAATATATATTTTTCCAAAGTAATAGAGAACAGGTAAAAATAAAATAAATTTAAAAAAAAATTAAAAAGGAAAGAAATGTGCAATTTTCTGACCTGTTGCATCTTTGCTGCTGCTAAGAGGCTGTGGCTGATCTTTGTTTTTACACAGCTGTATGAGGTACTCAAACGTCAATAAGGTGGACATGGACAACTGATCACGAGGAAAAATCTACAGAAAAATATGATAGTCTGCACTGTAAGTCATGACATACACGATTATTCTTTCCCAGAATTTGGTCATTTGGTAATTCCAAGCTCTAGACAGATGTTCTCCATCACAAGATAGCTACCGAACAGAACGCATGAGGGCTGGAACATGGCACATCCTTGGAGATATGTGAAGCCAGCCAACCACATCATTTCAAACTGCTGCTCATGCGACAACACAGGGCAGCTTAACACACTTGGAGGAAAGTGCAAACTACCTTCTTCTGCACACATGAACTCACTGACCGATTCACAGAGGAGACTGTAATGCCATCCCTCCTTCTCAAAGAGAATAGCCAAAATTCATTGTAAAGTGGCAATTTGTTTAAATAATCCCTCTAATCAGAGTAGAGCAGATCACTCAGATTAGTTTTGAATGCTCTGTTTGTTAGAAGATACTGACAGCCTGAGGGATGTCTTGGTAGCTGAGGTCATGGAAGTGGCGCTGCTGCTCAGAGTGGCTCAAAACACTCCCACTCTGAGGCTCCACCCAGCACTCTGTCACCAGGTTCAGCTCTGTCTCAACGTCTATGGCCTCCACCTCTGTGTCATTGTCATCGTCTGTTGAAAAACTGGGAAGACAAGAGCGAAAAAACAAACAAAACCAGTAGAAATATGCAGGTCAGAAAACAGCAAAGCAAAGTGTAGTGATTAAATCCTGCTCAACTCTGCAGTTTATGGTCCGGGTTAATAAGCAGAGAACAAACATCAGTTTAGCTTTAGTTTCCAGTACTCTAATTTTACAGTTATAATTTCAGAAATAATCAGTTCAGTTCAAAGTACAATCAGACTTCATGTAATCTATAATAAATAACTATTTTATTGTGTCATTTTTATTTGCTTATTTTAAATATAAACCTGATGTGAATGTTCTTACCTGTCCTTAGTTGAGGTAGAGTGAGGAGGAAACAGAACGTACTGGACGATGCATGTGTGATTCTGTGCGTCCTGCACTGCTGGAGTTCCCTACAAACATTTACACAAAAGACCAGATTAATAAACTCTCCACACACAGGCATAAAACATCGGCTGCTAACCAGTGAGTAGACACCTGAGAAAATAAGTTTTTTATTAGTTGTTTTCATTTTCTTTCCTTATTTTTCATTTAGTCATTACTTTAATTTCAGAAAGGTTTAACCTTTGTGAAAATCCAAAATCAGCACTGATGCCAAGTCAATGGTGTTCTTTTAAATTACAACCACTTCTTTAAGTGTTCTAACATGCATGGTTAGATAATATTTAGAGTACATTTGTAGTTAGCATAGTACTATAGTTACTGATGGTCAGGGCTCTACAGAAACAATATCTTTTAGGAGCACTTGTGCGCCTAATTGTAAAAATTTAGGAGCACATTCAAAAATTTAGGAGCACCGTTGAACTTTAGTTAGGTTTTTTTTTTTGGTTTTTTTTTTAGAGATGGTAACATTAACGTGCCACAATAGAACACAAGTAGGGATGAGAAAACTGGAGCGTGTCAATTATGACAAAATTTAGGAACATAGTGTGAACCATGACTAATTAATTTACCTTCTGATAAACTAAATGTAATATTTTCAGTTAATTTTACATAATGTATGCAAAAAAACAACCGTTAACCTTTTCCACCTTGAAAACAAATACAATAAACATCAATGTTCAGTCTTTGAAGTCGGCTCCTCTTAAATATATTTAAAGCTGCACTATTAGGCATTTCCCACTGTCATGGTTCTGGGCTGGAGTCAGTGCTCGAACCGCTCTGTGTATATTGTGTATATATCTGAATAATCTCATATAGGATGTGATTGGGTGAGTTCATTTACCCGTCAGATGCAAAGCGCTTTAGTTTAATGGTGTTCATTACTGACGCTCCGATCAGGATTTTTACAGCCGATACGGATCCAAATACCAATCTTTTTTTCTTTAAGTTTTAATCAGGAGGTCTGTCAAACAGTTAAATGTAAGCTCTCTGCTCATGGTCACTGTTAATTGAATTAAAAAAAAATAGCAATGAGAAATACTCTTGGTAAATAATTGATAAATAAACAAGCATAAAATATTTATTTTTAAATATCTTAAACAATATAGTCCTAATTAAAAGTAGACAAACACAAACATGATCCATATGAGGGGGAAAAGGCTAATAGCTTTCTAAGGATACACCGAACTAAGCGTAATGTCAAATCGTATTAAGTGCAACCCACAGTAATTAAACATCATTTAATTTCCCATTTTATTTACATTTTATAAGTTATTATAATATCATTTTTATATTAAATTATTTATTTACTGTATAACTAAGCACATTTTCTATCTTTACATTTTATTAGTTTTTTTGTTTGTTTGTTTATCATCAGTTGTTCCTTTTAGATTGGTGCCCCCAGTACAGTGTTCCATGTGTGGTGATAATATTGTGTTTTTCGGGGATAAATCAGAAGATGGAAGCTGGAGTTGACTTTTAAAGCGATATCTGGCAACCGTGAGTTTAAATTAATGAATGTGCGGTGCGTGTGAGCCGGGAAGCGTTAGTGAAGGGAGAACAGCAGTGTACTATATATTTACAGACTGAACAGTTGCTACTCTTGATTGGTGAGGAATTATTTAATAAAGAAGTTTGAAATTAAACCCAACTTGTGGCGTGATCATTATTATTAATTTACTGCCGGCGCTTGACGCCACTGTGTCTACAAGAGCAGGTCGCGGGTTCAGGACATTTTGCAGGATCAATAAAAGATGGCGGTTTGTGAGATCGGAGAGTTAAGAGAAGCAGATGATGTATAGAGTTACTGTTGTCATCATAAAGGCTTATCTGTGTGAAAGTAACTGTTGTGTGGTGTAGATTAATTTTGGAGTTTTAGTTTTTATTCCGATTGTATTATACAACTACGAACAGGTCACTCGTTCCAGTACTCCTAAATATTTTTTCCACAGTCGCACAAATAATTTTTCAGTCACAAATGCAAGTGAAATGGTCGCACTGTAGAGCCCTGGATGGTCAAGGAACAGTATAGGTACGGACTGCCACGTTTGTGTGACAGGGTGTGTATTCCACTCCAGTAGATCTTGTAAAAATACTGCATATTTAGAGTTATGTAAAGGTTTAGGGAAAAGGATAGTGTGCTAGCCAGTTAGTGTTGATCTTAGCTTTTTCAGGGGGAAAGATAAAAAATAAATAAATAAACAAACAAATAAATACCACACAAGTTGAACTATGATACCAAGCTAAGTCAATCTTGTTACTAATTTGTATGTCTCAAAAACAATTCAAATTTGCTTTAAAACAGGAAAGATGGCTGGTGGTTCAAATTGGTATAACGTTCTAAACCCCAACCATGAGAGAAAAATTTGCATCTGCTTTTGATATGTTTTTCTGTGACTTAAGTTCAACCTTTGGTCTTTTGACAGCCATGGGCAGCTCCATCACCATGTTGACGATTCCCTCACCACTGGCAGCAAAGTGAAAGCCCTCAGACAGACGGATCCTGCAGAGAAAGCAACGCGCGTGTGTGCACACGCACAAAGCATGCATTAGATCAACACCGATCAATCCTGCAAATATTTACATACAGGAGAAAAGAGCTGAGACAATAAAAATGTATAAAGTGTATAAGAAGGTAAAGAAAGCGTAGAGGACTCACTCAGCAAGTGTGGAAAGGATGTGTGCAGCAGCATGTAGTGAAACCACACCCACTGGGCCACTCTGCACTGTCCACACCCAGCGCTGCTGTAGGAAATACCGTGAGAGAAACGCCATTGTGGAGGAGGCTCTGCGGCTCGTGTCCACACCGAGTGGCTGACCCAGTGCCTCCAGGTTCAACATGAATGGCGTACGGAAGTCTGTAGGAAGCTTCTCATACCTAAAACACAAGAGCAAAAGAGAGTTAAAAGGCAGTAATTGACTGCTTTCATTGTTACGGAGATAAAAGATGGGCAGATGGTGAACTTGTGCCCACTGTAGTCTCAGATCCCCGTTCTTGGTTGACAAGAGGGTGACCGAGTGTGGTCTTCTGCTGTTGTAGCCCATCTACCTCAAGGTTCTATGTGTTGTGAATGCTTTTCTGCTCACCATGGTTGTAAACAGTGATTATTTGCGTTAATAGTCTTCCTGTCCACTCATACTAGTCTGGCCATTATCTACTGCCTTCTCTAATCAACATGGCTTTCCACAATCTGTTGCTCATTGGATGGGTTTTTGTTATTTTTTTTGGCTCATCACACCATTCTGTGTAAATTCTATAGACAGTTATGAGTGAAAGTGCCATGAGATCATAAATACAATAAATACTCAGATCATCTGAATGATTTTATGTACTGCACTTCTGCCACATAAATGGCTGATTGGATGACTGCACGAATGAGCAAAGGTACAGTTGCTTCCAATAAAGTGGGAGAGTGTATAGTGAAAATATCTTAGGCACCCTAAATGTTTGCTAGAATTTCTAAATATTAATTAAATTATTTTATTAATTAAAATATAACATTTTATGAAAGCACTCATTAGAATTCGTTTTAAAAAACAAAAAATGCTTGTGTTTGATATTGAAGAAATAAATATTATAAGCAATAGACCTGAAAAAAAAAAAAAACACCACAGAGGCTGATTGAGACTTGCAGAGACAGAAGCAAGTAAAAGCAAAGATACCATGACCCCTAAAACCAGACGATTTTCTCATAAAACTACACCACCGTCAGCCTGAGAATAGATGCGGTTTTACAGGTAGATTTGATCACAAATATTGATTCAGTTTAGTTTTGACTGCTAGTCAGTCATTTTTGGTATTGAGAAACCTTCTATTTCATTATCTTTGAAAGCTTTGCACAGAACTACACAAATGGTATTACTGAGCCAAACAATGTCTTCTGAGTGACTGTGTGATGTGTCTACTGCTGACCTGATCAGTAGTTTTTCCAGAGGTTTGTTGAAGATGACCACACATGGCCGGTCAGATAGAGCAGGCTTTGGTGCTGCGAGAGGTGGGGACTTGGAAGGAGACGCATTACCCAGATTCTTCCGTTTGGTTTTTGGTGTGGCCTCTTTATTTTGCACTCGGTGAGGGAAACGAAGTCTGAGAATCTGCTCTCGCAGCTCATCCACAATCTGCAAGTAGAATAATGCAAATTTAACAGAGAACATGACTGTCTCTCCCAATGCACATACTTTGCATAAATTTGTGCAATTTTCTTATTAAATTCGTTTAAAAGTGGCTTCTAGATCCTACAACCTTAAACTCAAAAATTATTCAGAGAGAAAATGATAAAAGCATTCAAAACACTCTTTTGTAGAGCTTCCAAGCCAAAGAAATCAGCTGATAAACTTGGACGTTTGCTTAAACCATTGTAAAGCTTTCAGAGAGCTAAACATCTGAGCATAAAATTATAAAAAGGTCTGATGTCAGACACTGTATGGCTTATGTATGGCTTTAATTGTGACTTTAGCATGTGTGCCTTAATGTACCTTGTTCCTGGTGTGGGCAGGGGTTCCTATGGGAAAGCCTAAACGTAGCACCATGCATGGAGCTTTGGAGATGAGACGCACCAGGTAGAAGGAGATTGGCAGGTGGGCAGCAACGCTGTTAGGTATAAAAAAAAAAAAATGTGTCTAAGGGTTCAAGAATATTGGTACTTCATCATTTAGTTAGGCTAAAGGTTTTTCCATTTTAAAATGTATATTATAAGTCTATATTTCTTCAAATTTGAATACTTAGGGAAAAAAATCCAGACAATTTTTTTATTGCACATCAATATGCTACTAAAGTATATTCTCAAAGTCAAAATTCATTCATGGTCACCTTATTTATAAAAACAAAAACTGAAAAACGCTGCTTGCATAAATAAGTCTTCAACCCCTTCAGACTACTGTTTGGTAGAACCACCTTTTGCTGCAGTATCAGCATTAAGTCTGTTGGTTGCAAGTTCCTACCAGCTCTCTGGGAGTGATTTTCACCTTTTCTTTTTAACAGTTTTGCTCTTGGTTATTCAGGTTGGTTGAATGTTGTGGGATTCTCAGTGGGATTCACATCTGGACTCTCACTTGCCCACTTTGGAATATTAATGTTTTATGCTTTAAAATACTCCTGCATGTTTTGGACTATTGTCCTACTGAAAAATGAAATTTCACAGGTTTTTCTAGCATATTCCCTATATATTGCTCCATCCATTCTCCCACCAATTTTGACAAGAAACACAGGTTCTGATGATTAAGAGCATTCTCAGAGCATGATGCTGCCACTACCATACTTCACTGGTGTTAACTGAGGCATGGCATGCGTTAGGTTTGCACCATACATAGTGCTTCAAAACCCAAATACGGTATCTCACTCTTGGTCTCATCACACAGGAAAAAACACATCTTCACTGGGTCACTTTTGTATAAGTTTATATTGCTTTTCTTGACCAACAGTTTGTTTGGAGCCACCCTCTGATATAGTCCAGTCATGCGGAGCTCTTGAAATGGATGTCTGATGCTCGACTCTCATTGATGGTCCTCTTGAACTCCTTCAGAGTGACTGTTGTCCTCACGGTCACTTCATTCACCAGTCTCTGTCTTGTTTTTGTGCAGAGTTTTGAGGGAGTGCCTTGTCGAGGTAGTCAGACTGACAGTCTCTTAAACGGCAATTCAACCAAGGTAGTTTTTGTTCATAAAATGGAGTTGTTTTATTATTTTACAAGTAAAAGGCCAAATACCAGTCAATTGTGTCCTTGTTAAAACAATATATTTTATCTGGAGCTTCCGGAACCTGGGGGGTTGAATAACTATGAAAGCAGTAGAGTTGCATTTTAACAATTTATAGTTAGATTAAATGTTGTGGAACGTCTGAGAGACGCCATGATAAACAGTAATTTCCACATAAGCATATTTATTTAATTCTCTCTTTCGCTCTCCTGTCATAAAAGTCTTAGTCTATAAGCTGTTACTACAGAAACAATAGCATATTACAACAAGTGCATTAATTTTAACCTATCATGCTTAACCTATCAGCTGAAAATATTAACCTATCAGCTGGAATTACTATGCTGCTATACTACAAAAATGCACTCCTTCAACTGTGCTGTGGTACCATTTGTTATTCAGACAAATCTCGTAAATTCCTGGTGGGTTGAATAATTGTGCAAGCCACTGTATGAATAAAATTTTACTGCTCCTAATTTTCATTTTAATTGTGCGAATCTTTTACATGCTAAATCTACAAATATACACAACAAAAACAAAAAAAAGAATAAATAAATAGACCACTATAGTATGTAATAAAAACAGAGTTAAAACAAGAATGAAGGACTTGTAATATAAGGCAACACAGTCCATAAAAACTGATGTCTAATGTTAACAGTTATTTACATTCAGCTAAATTGAGGAACCTAAAAAGATACA
>JAFFST010048623.1:71193-89935 GCA_022414735.1 Noturus placidus
ATGTTTGAGGCCTGAAATGTGGCAAAAGGTCGAACAGTTCAAGGGGGCCGAATACTTTCGCAAGGCACTGTATGTATATATACATATATATATATATATATATATAATACATAAAGATGGATATGAGTGCAAACAATATGTGTGCACATACATGCCGCACGTCTCATGACTTCTAATGAGATAACATCATGATGCCACAATTCTAATGTTATCTGAGAGCTGTGCAACAACACCGCCCATTCGTGTCGCCCTGGGAAAACCATTCGCATGGTAAAACCTGTGATTATACTTTATATGGCTCAGAAAAGTACAGGCTTTCCTGAACCGAAATATATTTCTATGTTCTTTTGCATGGATCTCAACCACCAGTAAAGTTAATCATTTAAAACCTGGTTATCCCTAAAAAAGTGAAAAGGAAGACAATTCCATTAAAAGATTTAATTCCAGCCAGCAGTACAGGAGATTCACAGATGTTTTGGCAGCTGATGTCTGATTACTAAGTGAACTGCTTGGCACGTAGATATCCAACAACTTGATCAAAGCCTGACCTTTCTCTGAATGTTTTTACATTCACCATGTTTATTAAACTCAAAATGATCTTTGCAGGAACATGGCCTAGGCAAGACTTAAAAGTGAATAAAAATTCCACATTGTTTTGGTGAAATACAGTGGGGTAAAAAAGTATTTAGTTAGCCACCAATTATGCAAGTTCTCCCACTTAAAAAGATGAGAGAGGGCTGTAATTTTCACCATATGTACACTTCAACTATGAGAGACAAAATGAAAAAAAAATCCAGAAAATCACATTGTAGGATTTGTAATGAATTTATTGGAAAATTCTGGTGGAAAATAAGTATTTGGTCAATAACAAAAGTTCAACTCAATACTTTGTTATATACCCTTTGTTGGAAATAAGAAGTCAAACGTTTTCTGTAAGTCTTCACAAGGTTTTCACACACTGTTGCTGGTATTTTGGCCCATTCCTCCATGCAGATCTCCTCTAGAGCAGTGATGTTTTGGGGCTGTCGCTGGGCAACATGGACTTTAAACTCCCTCCAAAGATTTTCTATGGGGTTGAGAGCTGGTGACTGGCTAGGCCATTCCAGGACCTTGAAATGCTTCTTACGAAGCCACTCCTTTGTTGCCGGGGTTTTTTTTTTGGGATCATTGTCATGCTGAAAGACCCAGCCATCTTCAATGCCCTCGCTGATGGAAGGAGGTTTTCACTCAAAATCTCACAATACATGGCCCCATTCATTCTTTCCTTTACAGGGATCAGTCATCCTGGTCCCTTTGCAGAAAAACAGGCCCAAAGCATGTTGTTTCCACCCCCATGCTTCACAATAGGTATGGTGTTCTTTCTCCTCCAAACACGACAAATTCAGTTTTTACCAAAAAGTTCAATTTTGGTTTCATCTGACCATATGACATTCTCCCAATCCTCTTCTGGATCATCCAAATGCTCTCTAGCAAACCTCAGATGGGCCTGGACATGTACTGGCTTAAGCAGGGGGACACGTCTGGCACTGCAGGATTTGAGTCCCTGGCGGCGTAGTGTGGTACTGATGGTAGCCTTTGTTACTTAAGTCCCAGCTCTCTGCAGGTCATTCACTAGGTCCCCCCGTGTGGTTCTGAGATCTTGCGTGGAGCCCCGGATTGACGGAGATTATCAGTGGTCTTTTATGTCTTCCATTTTCTGATTATTGCTCCCACAGTTGATTTCTTCACACCAAGCTGCTTACCTATTGCAGATTCAATCTTCCCAGCCTGGTGCAGGTCTACAATTTTGTTTCTGGTGTCCTTTGACAGCTCTTTGTCTTGGCCATAGTGGAGTTTGGAGTGTGACAGTTTGAGGTTGTGGACAGGTGTCTTTTATACTGATAACAAGTTCAAACAGTTGCCATTAATACAGGTAACGAGTGGAGGACAGAGGAGCCTCTTAAAGGAGAAGTTACAGGTCTGTGAGAGCCAGAAATCTTGCTTGTTTATAGGTGACCAAATACTTATTTTCCACCAGAATTTACTAATAAATTCATTACAAATCCTACAATGTGATTTTCATAATTTATGGCTGATTGAAAGTATTCAGCCACAGCGACATCCACTTGGATTTCCCAGGACTCTGCACATAATACTTCCAATACCAGTTAGCTACATTAGCCCTGTAGCTCTAGTACAAAACTGAAGAAGTAAACTTTAGAATTTAAAACATGTCTTGGTGGAGTACCATGACATATTTGATTTTTTTTTTTTTTTTTGTCAGAGCTTTCCTTTGAATGAGAGCAACAGTCTGGTGTCAACTGACTTCATATTCATTAATTACATAACTTAATTTCTTCAAAACCTTACATAAGTGGAAGAGTAGGAATAAGTGCTTAAAAGCACAAGGAAATTTATGATTTAAGAAGTTGAATACATGAGAATGCAAGACTCTATAGAGTCTGCACAGGATTTTGTGGAGTTTTTTTTGTGATTATTGCAGGCAAAAATGCTTGATTTTGCTGCAAATATTTTAAAAATTTGCGATGCAACTTGGAGTTTTTTTGTGAAAAATTGCGCAAAATTGTTTTGCACGTTCTTTCGCAGTGATGTTTGTTGGTAAATGAGACCTTATAGCTGCACTCATGTCCGACGCATGTGAATCAAAGAGGGCTTTGCGTGTTGCGATATCGTCACATTACGTGTCTTGATTTTTCATTAATTTCTGCGATCGCAAAATCTTGGAGGGACTGTTTAGAGAATATAGACATAGATGGCTGCGTCGAGCCTATCAGCATTCTGAGAAAAACGGTCTCATTTAGATGCAGCCTATGATGCATATAAAACTGTGGCTTAAACTTGCTTCTCAGCCCACTCAGTGCAGAGGGAGCCAAACACACACACTCACATGCACACACGCACACGCACACACACTCGTCAGTGGGGAGAGAGAAAACATAAGAGACAGAGGGATGGGGCAGTGAGATAGAAAGAAGAAAACAGCTAATAAGAGTTGCTGTCAGTTCTGCGCCTCTTCCACCTCTGCGCTTAGTCATCCTGACTCACTGCTTCGACTACACCTCAGACGACAAACCCGGACAAACGCAGACTGTTCTCACGCCCACACACATACGCACACACTGCTCTCATCCTGCTGGCTGAGTGTGGGCATTAAGGAGAAACTCACCTGCTTGACGTTGTATCCTGTCTTAGCACTGGTCTCGATAAACATCACGCTGAGCTCCTTTGCCCGCTGCTCGCCCTCCTCGATCGTGATCTGCCTGTAGAGACGAATGCTTATTTCAGTGCTTTGGTTTTCTGTGGGTTTAGCCTAAATTAGATCATAGTACATAATGCTCATTACAATGGAATTTGCAGCCTGATCTGAAAACAAATTTGAATGATCAGACATGTTGTTGGAATTAAGTTAAATTAAGCCCGAACACTGACCCCGCCCATAACCCTAGCCTTAATCTTAAAGTGTAAATGCATTTCAAATTCCTATTGAGTAAAGATGCTCAAATGCAATTAGAACAGCACAGAACTCCCACAGCTAGCCAGTGTTATAATACCATGAAGTAATAAATGCAATGCAAGGATTTAGGAATGAACCAATCACCTTTTTCCATTTGCATTACAATAACAATATAAGATATCCGAGTATCCCTCGATACATGATACAGATTCAATGACATCCTTTTAGCAACCAAATATCTGCGAGCTCCTGTTGCCAAGTTACAGAAAATGTTAGAGGCAAAACGGTGGCATGCTTTCGAATAAGTTACGTCCAGGGCATGATCAGTGTCAACATCTAATCTCGTGGGGCTGGATGTGATCTCGAACAGGAAAATAGGTCTGGAGACACTAATGAGAAATTGTGGCTTAAGGGCGAGTAGGAACGTAGTGGACATTTTAGTGCCATAACTACGTATGTCAGTGGAAGGGATTTGAATATACGTCAAAGCATTAAGCATTTCAGACCTGTACCAGCCATCACACGGACATATATTATCAGATCAGTACATCCCTAGGAATACCACCCATTAAATCCATATGAAGTCTGATCAAATATGGCCAAATAGCAGAGACTCAGACTTATCAATCACTGTCTCTAACCACACTCATAGTCGACTGACGTTAATTAACCGATGCTAAAAAAGGCTATCTCGTTAATTAAACCACATTTATATGACACTCATATTAAGCCATGTCTGAGAGGTGAGAGCATTTGTAAAGAATAGAAAGAATAGAGATGAAGAGGGAAGAAAGACTAGAGAGACCAACAGGCAGAGGTTGAGAAACATGGAGTGAGAAACAGAAAAGAGAGAAGTGAGCTCTGAAACCCTGAGAGTACAGACATGACGTAACCAGCAATTTCCTTTGTTCTCGTCCACACTGAGAAACACTTACCTGAGTTCAGTCAGCTCTACTTCCTCCCCAAAGCAAACACACACTGCATGGAGCTGCAGCATGCTAAATATAGCAACTAAACATATCTCAGATCTGAGCTCAGAGAACATTTATGTCTTGTGAGAAATTGGCAAAAATATGCGGAGTCTTTTGTTTTGCACTAGATCTGCAAGACTAACGTGAGGCTACAATTGATTGTATAGCTTCAAGTTCAGGAAAGCTGTCCATATAAATCATTACACATCTGCCTCAAACCATATTGAGCTGTTTGATATCTCATGCAGGTTTGCGTATGATTTTTCTGATACTGTATGACTGTTGTTGTATGTATAAAAAACTAAGTAAATGATGTTGCATAACTAGAAAATGCAGCCGTCTTAAAGCAGGAATTACTTTCTCCAAAGTAAATTTGCTATCATCAGATTCAGGCATTCTGGCCTTATTTCTGAAGCTGGAACTGTGGCTTAAATTCAGACTAGATTCGGATGATAATCTAGTTACAGTTCGAGTTACCTTTTTCTTTAGTTAGCTATTTTACAAAATGGTTTATGTCCAAATTGTATAATCGAGTCAAACTCCTTCATTTGAGGTAAATTTGCATGATGCTAAACTGGTAGCTGTAATATCCCCTTATTCACTCCTTACCTACATCAGCCTACAAAAACAAGCTACAAACACTAAACATGTCTCTTGGTTGAATGATCATATTTGGGCATTGGAATAGGGTAATGTGGTGTGAATTATATTTTTGGACAAGCTTTTTCATTAACAGTATCATCTCTGGAATGAGTATTAGTTATACAATATGCACAATAGTTAAGGAATAAAAAAAACAAAAACAATGGGACATTCTGTTCAAAGAAAATAATCAAATAAAAATAAACCACTCTGAGTTGATTATTTTCCCAGGACAGAATGTTCTTATACCTAGCCATTTGCCAACAATTAATTTTTTTTCATTTTTAATTAATGACATCATATTTTAAAAATCAATGTATAATATACATTTAAATGTTATGGAATGTCTGCTGTTACCGATATAACATGATATAAAGCTGCTTAAAGCAGCTTCCCTCTCCAGCATTTTCCTCTCTCTCATGAAGTTTATAAAAGAAAAGAATTGAGCTTGTCATGTTACAGATAAGCCAAAAAGTGCTCTGTCCCATGTGGGGAAAACTTACTGGTTATAACAATGTGCTGAAACTGAAGACTCCTTTCATAAATGTTTTTTTTTTTAATGTTTCATTACAGAAAACTCTACCATATCAACTAATATATATATATATATATATATATATATATATATATATATATATATATATATAATAACATGTAAAAAAAAGATGCTGCATACAGTCATTAACTATGTTTTTATGCAGTTTGTTTTCCTGAGATAAAGTCACATTTGGAAGGCAGCATAAGAATAGCTGTTGTTCAGGATTCATGAAATAAGTCTGTTCACTGAACAAAAGATTTATGCCAGTCCGAATTTGATTTACACTCACACCTGTGCACACACCTACCATCCAAATAATTTTGTGGGTTTTTTTTTTTAATTAATAATAAAAAGGGTAGATATTAGAAATAACGAGTTGTAATCATTTTTAAAACTATAATGATATAAGTTTAAAAGAGAGACATGGGGTAATGGAATATGTCCCCATAGAGGTGCTGAACAGAGCAGGAGGGTTAAAGTGGACTCCATATACTGTAGTCCACATTAGTCCTTTAGTCATTTTAATTCAACATTATTTGTCTAGACATTTACAGACAGCTTTACAGAAAGCTGGGGCTAGATGGCTAATGTGCAGGGGTGGGACATATGGAAAAAATATCATATCACGATACCTGATACATATCATGGTATATACAACTGCCAGCAAAATAGTAATGTTGCATTAAAAAAAGAAAACATTAAAAATGACCATTTGGTTATGTTTACAATGTCTAATCGATAAATTTATTTTAATAAATTCTAATCAATTTGATCATTTTAAAGGTTCAATACAAGCATCAAATCAGCTGCTTCTAATCAGTTTGTAACTGATTATTATGTTTTATTATTTATTTATTATTATTATTATATTATAATAATTATAAAAATGATACAAATGATAACATGATACCGGTGAAAAGTAGATCGTGACATAAGTTATCACAATATCAGTTTTATAACATCATATTGCAATGCCCTACTACAAACCAAACCAGAAGCGATAGAAGACAGTATAAGTAGTAAAGCCTGCTGCTATTTACTCTATAAGAGAAACTGAAATGACTGTAGACTAGAGCATTTTGGAGCTGTATGTGCCATTAACATTTATAACCAGATATCTGTCTGTCAGACCAGAGGCAGGAAAAAGCTGTCCATCACACTGGCATTAATACATTCAGTCAGTTCATACTTGACTTGAGATATGATAAGGTTTAACGTAAGATTAAATGTAAAAGTTCATCTCCTGTTGCCTGCTGATAAGACTCTCTCATCCAGAACTGAGATGGGCTGTTCACTAACCCATGACCCCCCAGGGAAAGCATAACTGAAGCACCAGACAGAATGCAAATGAAAAGATGAAACCATTTTATCAAAGAGATGCGATCCTTTATTACAGTGCATTGCATAAGTATCCACCCCCTTGATCTTTTCCACACTTTGTAGTGTTATAATCTTGGGATTATCTGTCATGAATCTACACACACACACGCACACGCACACACACACACAATTCCATCAATCCATCCATTTTCCGTACCATTTATCCTACATAAGGTCATGAGGGAGCCTGGAGCCTATCCCAGGGGACTAGGGGCACAAAGCAGGGGACACCCTGGACGGGGTACCAACCCATCACAGGGCACAATCACACACACACAAACACTTGCTCATTCATTCACACACTATGGACAATCCAGAGATGCCAATCAGCCTACAGCGCAATGTGTTTGGACTGGGAGAGGAAACCAGAGTACCTGGAGGAAACCCAGGAAGCACAGGGAGAACATGCAAACTCTGAACCCCCAACTCTGGATGTGCGAGGCAAACCCAATGCATAAGTATTTACCCCATTGCTACGAAACCTTTAAATTAGTTCAGGTGCAACCAGTTCAGAAGTCACATGATTTCATGTGTGTGCAATTAGTGTCATGTGATCTCACGGTAAATATATCTGTTCCTGGAAGTCTAAGAGTTTGTTCGAGAACCGACCTAAAGAAGCAGCACCATTAAAGCCAAAGAGCTATCAAAACAGATCTAGGACACAATTGTAGATGAATTGTGTGCAAGGATGTGTATACTTATGAATGCTTCTGACCATCCTTATGCACGCTCCTACCCCTAGTGGTAGGAAAATGTAATTGCATGTAAATCGATAAGGAAGTCAATCCTACTTATTGTCAATAATCTGATATTTTAGTTGATCTTTGTTCTAGAATTTTTAGCTACATGCACAATTCAGTGAGAAATTTTAGACAGGTCCTGCATTTCCCAACTAAAGATGAGCCTATTATTGGCACATTTTACATGCATTTGTATTGCTCATGCTGTAGTACATTACACATGTTTATACAGGGACAAAAAAAAATAAGACAAAAAAAAAAAAACAGCAATGATTAGAGATTATCATGCCATCAGAGGTTTTCTAAATCTAACTGGAGCAATAGATCACACACATGTAACCGTAAAATCAAAAGAATTATTATTTCATAGACAAACCCCTCTTAAGAAATGATGCATTTTAATCCGTTTATTTTAAGTTTATATTCTTAGACATTTTGTCTCCATGTCATCTGCAACAGGCATAATCGAAAGCAAACTACTAGACCTTTTAAAGGGAAGTTTTTTTGTTTGTATGTTTTACCATATATAGACATTTAGGGGAGTTTCTTTATGCAAATGAGTATGGCCCTGCAAAAGCAGAAGGTCTGGGATCTACTGTATATTTTGTCCAGCTGTGTGTATGTATGTGAAAGTGTGATGAATGCCAGTTTCCTTTCTTGCAGTTCAAACTTATTCTATGCATGCTTTGATAAATAAGTCCCATGGCCATGAGTCTTCAGTGTTTATAGCCGCCAAAGTTCAGGTTGGATGTGAAGCTTTTTGAAATCTCAGGATGTCTGTTAGAGAGATATACTTCCACCCAACAATAATATGAAGTAGGGATGAAGTAGAGCATGAGTGAAAAAGAATGTTGATGAGATAAAATGTCTGCCTAAACCTCTGGTGTGCTTGAAGAAGAAAAGCTTCTACATGCCATGTAGCGCTCATCAATATTTTATAGCGCATCGGCTCAAACTGCAGCTCAGACATGCCGCATGAGCCACTCTGGCATACAGGGTGATCAAGTTCACATTTCCTTTTCTGACCTTGTCTTTTTGGCTGTGTTTCATTATTCAGGCTTTAAAAGCATCAATGAAGTGCAACGCATCATGCTATAACAGTGCAGTGCTTATGTAGAGAAATTACATTACGCATTATTGACAAAAAGTATTCTTCTCAGAGTGACGAGTTGGTGTTAAGTTACTGCTGCATTTCTCTTTCTCTCGCTTTCTCATTTTGGCTCGAGGAAGGTAATCTCAGCTGATATCAAGCTGGGAATCTGGAACAGACTGGAACCATCTGTTTTTCTGTGAGAATAAATGATCTCTTCAAAAAAAAAAAAAAAACTTTGTGTGAGACAAATAATGGAAACCAATACAACCAACTACTATAATAAATTCTAAATGAACTGGAATTTACTTAGGACTACTGTTTTGTTTTGTGTTTTAGAAGAAAATAGCTAGCTAAGTATTTCAGGTGACGAAGCGCTAAATCCATCTAGGCATGGAAACAGGTGAATGGGTAACGGTGACGGTGATTGCTTTAGGCACACCGGCAGAAAACAAGCAAACACTTGTCAAACACCTCAAATGTCAGGATAAAAAATAGGTACACTGATATTTCCCTCAATGTTCTAGTGATAAGTCATTCCAGAAACACATTCATACCTTGTATCTGTGTACATCAATCTGCACTTTAGCAAATACACACATGAACACCTTATATGAGAAATGTTAATGCTCAGGCAAATGAGAAGTGATAGCTGGCTCTCTTCTCCAGCCGGTAGTCTTGTACTATGTTAGCATTGTGCTAACCAGGTTCATTATCCTCCAATTACTCCACAGCAGCCACCTACACTTGTCACATTCCATCAGAGTTGTCGTGGAAACCAACCCAGAGCTGCATTCATATTCAGTCACACTGCAGAAGAGTCCGCAGTTCTCCAGCGGTGATTCATTACAAATTGACCACACATAATTCAGCTAAGGTTAGGTGCTGAAGGCAGACAAACAGCAGTGACGTCATGCTTATTCCTTTATGTCAGCTTGTCCCAAGCTCAGCTACTTCAGGCTTGCTTTAGGTCAAATCAAGCCTACTATGTCGTCTCATACTGTGTGTACTCAGAATAAATATTGTGCCTCCAGATCCATAGAGCAACATGTAAGACAATATAGCAGTTTTAGTCACAAGATTACATAAGCAATGTAAAAAGTATAAGATGGGAACAGTATGTACGATGTCTCATTGCACTTTCTCTAGTTGACGTGTCAGGAGCAGCTTCAGGAAATCCTTTTACAATACATGGTGCTGGTGCTGGTAACTAACAAACCATTTCAAAATCCAGACCTGTTTTTCCACTGGTTTAGGAGCCAAGCCTTTATGTAATCAGATGTAGGAGTTTACAAATGCACATCAAAGATGGATAAATAATAAAATCACCAGCTAACCGTCAGGCAAGTAGAAGTTTCAATGTGCATATCCAGTCCTATGTCTGGGTTACCCAGAAACCCTCAGCTAAATGGTGGTTGCTAACGAAGTGTAAAAATGTACTGTTAGCTAGTCAGCTAGTTAATTCCATTACAGTCTAAAGGACTTTTCACGCTGTGCTTCTAAACCCTGCTTTTAAACCTGAGCAGAGAAACATTTCATACTTGTAATTTAGACGTGGAATAAGCACCGCTTTTTACCTGGGGTTAAGAAACCCTGCTCCAAAGCCGGGTTAACCCAACATTGCGCTGCCAAACGTGTACAGTGTGAAACAATGTGGTGTTAAGCTTGATGCTTAGTAACAGATAACCAACCAGAAATTGCACAGGTCATGCCTCATATCACGTGTTTTGTACAGTCACAGAAAGCGTGTGTTGCACAAACAGTAGTTGCAGTGTTTGAGGGAAACAAAAACAAGTAATAAAATAAATGATGCTACTGTACAAGTAAACACAAGCCTCTCCATGTGTAAAAAGGAATTGTAAAAAATATTCATACAATTTGCTTCTCTGTGTTTTCTTTCTTTTGTCATTTTGTCTTTGTTTTCTTGCCTTTGTGTGTCTCAGAAGGCTTAAAAAAAGCCAGGGAGGATTTACATGGCCACATTTTTTCCTCACTGATGTAAAAGAGTGAGACAAACCGTTATTTAAACCGGTCACATGTTGTATTTTATCCAATCATGGTCACTGACACCGCAAATATGCAAATAACATTAACCCAGGGTTTGGAAACGTGAGATTATGAATATCAAGGATTAATTGTTAGTTCTGGGTAAAGTATGAGCAGTGTGAAATGTGAAACAGGATAACCCAGGATTCTGTTTACGCAGGGTTTTTAGAATGACCCGGGGTTGACCATACTCTAGAGTGAAAAGCCCTAATGAGAAGCAAAGCATATGAATTGTGTAGCCATAGTCCTCACAAAAAGTTGTTGGCGAACATTTCGGCTATGAACTGCAGTGTTCGCTCCTCATATCATAAGTAAAACTATAGTTTGAGTCTGGCAGCATTTTATTTTGCTCCCATATGTTTATTTATGAGGTGACATATTGTGCTGAGCTGTATGATAGCTTTGCTCTACACTTGTTTTGCTCGTATTTTCTTTGTCAGAGTTTCCATGCATGCTAAATAGTCTGCCTAGTAAAAATCAATCTACCATCAGCAAGATCATGTCTTGGCCAATGTAGCACAGCAGGAGGTGGGATTCAGAACTGTTAGCACTTATTGAGGTGTGTCATAAGGGCATTACATATTTGCAAACATGTTTGTTTTGCAAACGTCAATAGGATGTGGAGTTTATTTTCTTTCACTGGGTGTTGAACCAACTTCGTCTGAAAACTACAAATAAAAAAATTTATATCCTGCAAATGAAAGCTGCTTGCACCATGTGCCCAGGCTTGTGATTAGTCCAACCCTGAATACAATGAAGGATTCCCTTCTGCACATAGTTTTGTTAGCATAAACATTAGTAATACGGCTCCCATTTAGTTGGTTGCAATTTACAGTACACTAATTATTTCTTTTCCCGATTTATTATAGTGATATCAGTGTAGCCGTTTCTTCTTTTTTTCCTTCAGACAGACCCCAACCAAATGGTGTTAACTCGTGTCACCGCCTCTTGATTCAAGTCCATTAGAACCTGGTTTGGTTCCAACACCAACAACTCTTCTGCAAAAGTATACAGCAGTTTCTCCCCAAACTAGGGATCCCACAAGCAACCCATTTTCACTGTCCTCTGACACTGCACTAAAATGGACAAATGTCCCTGTCCATCTTCCTCTGCTAACAAACTAGTGTTGTGTCTCAAAGTGCATACTTATGTACTCTAGGCCATTATTGAATACTAACACTGACTGGTTTTCCTACAGTGTTTGAATAAAATAAAATAAAGCCTTCCTATGTAGGCTTCAAACCTACCAACAGGTCTGTTTTGTGTACCAGTCTTCTGGATTTTTCCAGTCTTCTGGATCAGAGATTGAAAAGCTGCTTATGCTGTGCTATGGGCTGAATCTTGTTTCACAGTATGGGACAGAGCAGGTTTTTTCCCTTCACATGGAACATTAGGAGACAGCTGTGTTTTCATCAGCTGAAACACACCACTCTGCACAAACACCCTTTGAAACATGTGGCTATATGAGTTACTTTAGCTTTCCTGTCAGCTTAAACCAGTCTTGCTATTCTCCTCTGATGTCTATATCATCAACAATGTGTTTCTGCCCAGAAAACTGGATGTTTTTTTTTTATTCACACAATTCTACGTAAACAGCACCAACAATCATGCCACGGTCGAAGTCACTGTGACCGCCATTTTTCCCATGGAAAAGCACAAAGTCCTCTGTCTTGAAGACATGTTCCATGGCAGAAAACTTACTCAACATTACAAATAACAGCTGTACCACAATTATTACGTGCGTGTTTAGCAAACTTTAAGGACAAACACTGCACATAGAAATAATAAGCAACATAATGGTCTTATCATGTTTTCACGATACACTATTTTAAAACAAATGGCTGTTTTCCCTTATTAATAAAAGCTTATGCACTTTAGGTTTTATGTAGAAAAAAAAAAGCATTTTTTTAAAGCCCCAAAGCCTCACGATTGTTACTGTAAATTTTCGAGGCATATGTGAGAAGAAACATGTAGGGCTCATTTGCCCCTGATCTTTCCTAATGTTGTGGATGATGGTAATGAATTCAGGACCACTGCTCATTAGGCAGTGGGAGTGCTCAGCATGAGAGTGAATGTGCTTAAGCGCAGGGTTCAGATGCTTTATAACACAAATATGAAGACAGTTGATTAGTCATCTCCTGAGACAGTCTTATTAACTTTCTTCACACAGCTTTTTCTCTTTGTTCCCCCTTTCTCACTGGAGCTAGATTTAAAAACCCTTCCCAAAAGCTGTCAATTAGAACAACATCGTATTTCTTCTTTATATATATATATATATACACACACACACACACACACACACACACACACACACACACACACACACAGTATATATATAATTTATTTTTATCTTTTTTTACAATGTTTTGTTTGGAGCAAATAACATATGAGAGACAGGCTGTAGATGCTCAAAATGCTGCACAGAGCACTTGCACGGACCAGATAAAGGCAGAATACTACACCTACTTTAACTATACTGGCTGCTTGTTTCATTTATAATTGATTTCTAAATACTTTCATTGGTTTTCAAAGCTCTTACTTTCTTAGTGCCTTCATACATCCCTGAATGCCAAGCATATTACGCTGCTCTAAATCGAGTTGTAAGATTACTTCAAGTACATCTCACAGCCCATCTTTAGAGTTTACAGTGTAATCCTACTTGTTTGTTAAACAGTAATCATTTGCTAATTGCTTAAATCTTTTCATTCTAATTTGTTGTATTTACTTTTCTTGCTTTTCAAAAGAACAAAATCTATGCAGTGTTATAAAATTTTATTTCATTTAAGATGTAGGTTAACAGTGCTTCCTCCAAGGTGCATGAAGCCAGTAAAGCTGCAGCTTTTTGTATTGATGCTCATGCTGAGTCACAGGGCAGTGCAACACACTCAGAAAAAAACATTGTCTGCCCTCTTCCACGTGTATGAGCTCATAGATGCCAACTGTGATGGAGAGAGCACTCAACACATCCCTTCCAGTGTGCACAGGTAATCTGGATGGCTGTGGCATCACCGGGATAAAGGAGAAATTGCACAGATACCTTTGAACCAATCAGGATGAGCCAGAACCTGGATTCCAAAAGCTCTCTGAATCAATTTGCTTAATTGAGCTTCCACTGACTTCCGATAACAACATGTCATCAACCAACACTTATTCAACTGGATGTGATATGAAAAAATATCAGTTCTCTCTATCTACATTCTCTGAAGGCATGCTTGGTATTTTTAAAGCTAAAGAAACTACACAGCGGGGAGCCACATCCAAGCGTGCTTGTAATCCACTTCCTGAGTATGAGTATCTCAGGCTCCTTCATTAAACAGAAACTTGCAGAATGGTGTGCAGTAGAACTAACCTCTTATCAGCCAGGTCTGTTTTATTGCCCACAAGCATGATGATGACATCACTTCCTCGCTCCGTTCTGACATCATCGATCCATTTGGAGGTTTGCTGGAATGAATTCACATCTAGGAAAGTGAGAGAGAGAGAGAGAGAGAGAGAGTCAATTTTAGTGGAACCTCAAGCTCATCTATAGCTATATGGCTACTAGCACACTATAGCTTTCTGCATAGCTCAGAAATAAGAGCTGGTTCTCAGTGGCTTTCTGGCATTTTACCCACAAATCTGCCCAAATTGTTCAATAAAATATTACTCTTCATTCTGAGTAACATAATAACACTATAATTTGAGTGGTATATAAAACAAATCAGCTTTCTCAAACGCAGTAAATAATCCTGCATTATTATGTATTACGCTGCTTTATCTGCGCTTAACTTACAGAATTTAAAGGCGTCCCCTTTTGTCCACCAAAATACACTACATTCCTCACATAGACACACACACACACACACACACACACACAATAAACACAAAATACTAAAGGATTTTCAACAGAGGAATTTTTCTGCTACCAGAGGTCATCTGAAAGAGACGACTCATTTGGAAACGACAAATCATTACTTTACACACAAAAACAAGCAACAGTAGGCTACACAAAAATGATAGCAGTATCACTTCTCCTGAATGCTAACATACTTTTAGCATCAGTTGCTGTCCAAAAAGAAACAGAGAGACATTTCTGAATCATCTTCAGTGCAATAAGTAAGGCTCCTACTGAAAAATTAGATTAGCTTGTGCCTCTGTAATATCAAGATCAACGCCTGGATCTCGTCTAAGAATGATATTAATGGCCTTGCTGCTGCGCCAAGGTCGAACCGACCATGTGTCTCGGAGTGTGTCACTTATAAAATCACAATTTGCTCTTCATCTCCCCAGGGTGGCTACATCACATCCCCAATGTTCTTCTGTGCATACACTATGTCGTGGGATTTACAGTCAATAAACCTTTATGGGAAAGAATAAAATGAAACAGTGGGTCTCTGGGGCTGAAAGTCAACAATTTCGTGGGTTAGGTTTAAACATGGAAATAGGTGTAATTCTAGATGCAAATACATATGAATTGAGTTGAACTGAACCATCACTAGGCTTGTGTACTATAACAATTTCATCATCTCGTCTATATTTCACTTCTAGATATCCAGTGAAGTCTACTCTGCTTATATTACACATTTTGTGTAGGAACTCGGCAATTTATCATCTGAGCACCCTAGCATGCATTATCATGCCAAAAGAGATGTCTATTTCTCCTCAGTAAAACAGGAGATGAGTCAGTCGACATATTAATCTGGACTGATTTACGCAGGTGTTTTGAACTCTTTCATACTAACTGACGTTGCCTGGAAGTGTGGGCACACCTCACTTTCCGTCAAGGTAAACGCTGAATGTTTTGAGTTCATTAATATGAAATAATATGAATGTACAGTATGTTTGACTTGGCTAGCATTAGACAAGTATATAGTTAACATCTTCAGTAACAGTGTTAGATTTGACACATTGTTGTAGGCCTGTTTAATCTTTTTTAGGTAGAAATTTTTATTCTTTTTTCTCTTTTGGTTGAAAAGGTTTGGCTAAAAATGGTCAAAAATGGCACTTCTGGTTTTTGACTGAAAGAGGAAAAAGTACTATCCAAACTTTATCCCACCCTGATCACACACACACACACACACACACACACACACACACACCTTTACAAATGAGAACAACACCATGGACCACTAATGAGCCTATCTCTGCAGGACGTTGCACATGAACGCCTTGCACGTTTACACTGCATATATACACTTTTTCTTGCACATGTATGTATATACAGTTCCCTCCACTAATATTTGCACCCTTGGAAAATATGAGCAAAGAAGGCGGTGAAAATATGTCTTTATTGTTTAACCTATTGTTCAATAAAATCACAAAAATATACAGCACCTAAGGGAATTTGGCATATTTATATCTGTGTGAAACAGGAAGTCATGGTTGAACAATTTCCTTTTCTTTAGTCACCCAGGTGTACTAAAAAATGTAAAATATCAAATGGGAATATACTTCAAATATACTTTTCTCATATGAATACATAGGGGTGCCAATAATAGTTGCACACCTATATATAAAAAATATATTTTAAATAAACTTATGTTGTGTTTGCAAGTGTTTGATATCCCTAAGAGCAGAGTATTTTGTTTTCAACAAAAGTTCATATTCATATTTACCAAGGGTGCCAATATTTGTGGAGGGCACTCTATATTGCATATATTGTTTGAGGTTGCTGGGAGGATTCACAGAGTAAGAATTTCATTGTACTTTATGTTTCCTGTACATATGTCAATAAACTCTTGAATCTTGATTAAAATATTGAATAAGCCTACAACAAAATGCAGATCTAACACTATACAAATAATGTTAATGGTGATGTTAATTAGAAAGTGATTAAATATACATTCAAACACTTTGAGGACCTGAAACAGTGGAAACAATGCTCATCTCCCCGTGCTTTATTAGGCTCTGAGCAATTAAATGGTTTATTGTGATTTTTTTGTTTCCATGGTAAACTGCAAGTCCACAAGCCTAGATGCCTCACATGTGTTATGAATACGTTTAAGAGTATGGAGAACGTCATAACAAGAACTATGAATGAACAATATCTGTTGCTTGATAATCTTTACAGCAATACTGACATTACAGAACAATGAAATAGGCAAATAAGTACCCTAACACACTTTTTATTGCTCTATGAGATTTCAGTGAGTCTTTTGAATATTGCATTGATGTGATTTATTGCCTGTGTGATTAAGTGTTTTTTTTTGTTGTTGTTTTTTTTTGTAGCCTATACACACTACAAATTAATCATTATCACTAGAAAACAGCACAATAATGTGTGAATGTATGTAGTGTATGTGCATATAAAACACTCACTTGTGATATCATACACCACCACAGCCACAGTGGAGTCTCGTATGTAGCTAGGAATGAGGCTCCTGAAGCGCTCCTGTCCTGCTGTGTCCCACAACTGCAACCGCACCTGCAGGGGAAAACACACAGTCTGAGATATCTCAACTCCAAACGCGCGCACACACACACACACATAAACACACACACATATATAGATATACATACACATATACATATACACCTACACATGCACACACACATACATACACACACACACACACACACATACCACAGAATGGTATGTAAATTTCAGTTCCAGGTCCACGTTTTTAAACCAAAAATGCTTGTTGATGCAGTCTATTTTTCAGTCAAGCAACACGAGATGTGATTGGCAACAGAAAAGCTGGCCTTTTCCACATCTGATCATAAGAATGATTGCAAGCAAAATGCTATCTTTTCAAACTCAATTCTTATTTTTGTATCCTTCAAAATAACTTCCATTACTCACTTAATCACTCGGCCGTCCTAACATTTCTCTTGAACAATGAGTTCAAAACCTACAAGTGATTTGTTACAGTTCAGTTAAATTTTCAGATGAACTGATGAGTAAAAAGCACAGATCTGACTGATCAGTAGTAAGGAAAGAAAACATGACAGGGTGTACTGTTATAGCAAAATAATCAATGTCGGGATGGTGTGAGCATTCCCTTACCACCTCAAAGTTAAATATTTTCCAATAACAGCATGTCCTGAAGTGTTTTATTGTGCTTATACTACCATGCCAATGTATACACACCCACACACACATAAATATATATATATATATATATATATACACATATATACATATATACATATATATATAGTATCTCACAAAAGTGAGTACACCCCTCAGCTTGTGTAACAGTGTAAATTTGCTGTCCTCTCAAAATAATACAACACACAGCCATTAATGTCTAAACCACTGGCAACAAAAGTGAGTACACCCCTAAGTGAAAATGTCCAAATTGGACCCAAAGTGTTAATATTTTGTGTGGCCACCATTATTTTCCAGCACTGCCTTAACCCTCTTGGGCATGGAGTTCACCAGAGCTTCACATGTTGCTACTGGAGTCCTCTTCCACTCCTCCATGACGACATCACGGACCTGGTGGATGTTAGAGACCTTGTGCTCCTCCAACTTCAAGGGAGGGGATTATGCTCTGCTTCAGTATGTCACAGTACATGTTGGCACTCATGGTTCCCTCAATGAACTGTAGCTTGAACTGTAGGACTGCTCTGAGTGGAACCTGTCCTGTTAAACCGCTATATGGTCTTGGCCATCATGCTGCAGCTCAGTGTCAGGGTCTTGGCAATCTTCTTATAGCCTAGGCCATCTTTATGTAGAGCAACAATTCTTTTTTTTAGAGTTCTTTGCCATGAGGTGCCATGGTGAACTTCCAGTGACCAGTATGAGGGAGTGTGAGAGCGATGATACCAAATTTAACACACCTGCTCCCCATTCACACCTGAGACCTTGTAACACTAACATGTCACATGACACCGGGGAGGGAAAATGGCTAATTGGGCCCAATTTGGACATTTTCACATAGGGGTGTACTCACTTTT